>JARHVA010002615.1:1422500-1675000 GCA_037957365.1 Torreya grandis
TACTATAATTTGGCTTTGCTCTTTAGTATGTGATTAGTTTAACCTCTATGTTATGATTTTTTTATGACTATAGCTATTCTTTGTTTTTAGGGAATGATTGTGTTGTATATGCATATCAACCATGTATCCCTTACCCAAGTCATTTATTCACTTCATTTGAAGAAGCTTGGTATATTTTTGGTGGAATCAATGAAGGAAATATGGATATAACTGAGCCTATTCATAGAATCCATGTTGAAAGTATCTATGCTAAATAATTATTCCTTTAACATTTTTTGAAATTGTTCTTTCATCTCTGTGACTATATAGAGTTCAATATTTCCTTTTTTTATAAACTCGCAAAAAGCATCTCAAACATATTTACAAATTTTAGATTTGAGATCATCACAAATTTTAATTTGAAAGTGTAAATATTCTAGGTCATGCTCAAGAAAATTTACTTTCAATTGCACACTCCATGATAATATGTGTGAATGATTATCATTTGTTTGGATAAATATTTTCTAGGATATGAGAACCTTCTTATTAATATATGACATGTCATTTTAATATCTTGTTATGCTTCTCCATAAACCTATTTATTTATTAATTGTTTTCATTTCTTTTGATACCTTGGCTTGGTTTACCTCCAAAATTCCATAGGATTTTCTAATTTCACCAATGAATTTTAACCCATCAACAAGAGTCTATACAACCCATGTTCAACTTAATTTCTCATGATTGTTATACTTGTGAAAGTTTGAAATGGATTCTCTGTCGATGTCTTCTAAAGGGTAAGAGTCTAGGATGGATGATAAAGGGACATCAATCTAATTTAGAAACATTTTGATGTATGTTTAAATCATGTGTATTTGGACCTCAAGTTGTTCCTATGTTTTCCCCCTTATTATGTCCTCTTTATCTGCATAGTAGTAGATTTTTGGAAGTTATGAATGTCACTTTTGTGGGTTGTCTTCGCAAGAGGAATCATGCTTAGGATATAATCAATAATGGTTATCTCTTTTTCACTATTATCCTTCATAGGCTAAGTTATTTATATAAATTATTCCCCTAAGGGATTGGATACTAGCCTAGAGGTGACTTTGGCCTTCTTTGGTGAAGGGATTTACAACAAAAATTTCACAACATTAAATTCAAGATAAATGTATTTGACCTTTGAATTATTATTATTACTAACTAATCTATGAACCCAAGTGAAATATGAATCACTTAAGGAAGTAAATTTTTGAGTTCCATGGGTTAAGATATGATAAAAAAAGGAGTATATTATTTTAGAGGTGATAGAATAGGTGGAGGTTGAGGTAAATGAGTTGGAGATGGAGGGTGAGGTGGTGTTAAAGCATGATGGGTTGGAGAAGGTGAATTTGGATGAGGAGGGGAAGACATGAGAGATAAATAAGATAAAACCTTTTTTTTTTGGCTTGTGTTCTCAATCAACACAAAGGAATCAAGGATTTGATCTACAAGTGTCTCACTTGATTTAAATAGAACATTGAAAGCTTTCCTAAAATTCAATGCCTTATTTGAGAATGATTCATCACCATAGGTTCTATTTGGAAATTTATTCTTGTTGGAATCTTCCCCATTACCTCTAATATATTTAGTTACATTTCCTTAATACCTTTAAATATACTCTAGTTCTAGGATGTGATGATGAATATGAGATTATTTTCTTTAATTCTATCCTTTATTCAAGCTTCTCACAGTAGTAAACTTGATAAAATTATTTTCTAACCATGCCTTTAAGATTTGTAGAATGAAATTTTTACATTATTATAAGTCTCTCAACTCCTGTATGGACACAAAAATTGTTGGTAAAGGTATAAATTGAAATATTTTAATGTAAAAGTAGTCAACCATGTCACTTCCATCATATATAATCTATTTTATGACCCATACAAGCCTGCATGACCTCAACTGAAACAAATTTATTTTCATTTAGTATATTTTTCTCACCTTAAAATCATTCTCATAGTCCTCCCAATAATATTTAATTTATGGTTCATGCAAGTAATCAGATCTAAGCCTAAGATGCTTTTTTAACATAGTCTTTACTATCAAAATAAAACATTTTGGTGTGAAACTTCATTGGGAAGTGAGCCATTAAATGTTCAATATTCAACACATCATTTTATATTTTTAAAATTTAGTATTTCAAAACTATAAGAAATGAGATTCTATCCACATGTATATATTTTCACTTCTTATGGAATTATCCTAATTGTTTAAAATTTTTAATTATAATTATTTTATTATTAGCATACTTAGGTAGCCTATATAGGATGCCTTCAAATCTACCAAATATAATATATGTGAACTTCAAGTATTAGATGAAATAATTACCATATCACTTTATCATGATTACAACCCCATTAAAAATATGTATTTTAGTTTATATATAGATGCTAAAATTGAATATTTGTAGCATCTTAGTTTGGTAAATTTGAAAAATACCAATCAGGGCTCCACCCTTCAGTTTTAGACCTTCCCACTGTTGGGAGGATGTACACCGGAAGCACACAATTTGATTACCAATACCAAGCAACTTAATATGCGGAAATTAACCAGATTCACCAAGTAACTAGAATTCAGAATAACACAGCATATGAGAGACAATACCAATTTGTATTAACACTTTATATAGAAAAGAATACAATAAAGAAGATGCCACTTCTTATCCACCACCTTACAGAGGTTTCCCACGCCTCAAGTGACCAGTAATTCTTCTCCCCAAAGCTCTCCCTCTCACAGGTCCCAACACCCAACTCAAATACAGAGTTGGTGTTCACCTCCCATTCTCCACGCACACCACAAGTGCTCCACGCACTCCACAAGCACTCCACGTGCTCCACAAGTACTCAAGGTACTTCAAGTAGATCTCCCATGAATCTGCAACAACCTGCAATTCAATAGACCATACTTATGGAAGGAACTCCCTTGCCTTCCTCTTACTCTATCCGAGTACACACCTGTACTCCAAGTAGATCCTGCCTGATACTGCTCCCTGTAGTGTTGCTGTCTGTATGACCTTGCACACCTACAAATCAAGCAATGGTTCTAATCACCTGTGAACCTCGACCTTGCACACACATACACCTGCAGATCAACGATCTTACTTACCATGTAGATCTCCTATATAGGCCATGCAACTGTGACCAAGATCCTACACTCTTGAAGAACCCAGCTGGCTCTCCAATCCAGCACCAACACACCTGGTACTGTGGCACTAGGAGGAACGCACCATAGCTCTACCTCACACACAAAAGGAGCTTATAATTATGCTCTCTTACTCCCTAGCACACGTTTCCAATACAACCATGAGTCTATTATATAGATCTCATCCAAACAATGATTAGACATCTAATTACAATAATTAGATCCGCAGCTATGAGTCTAAAATTAGCACTCATCATGCAAACTCTTGGTTCGTTAGCTAACTACCCGTAAATAGCTCGCAGTCGAACCACACAGGCGACCGATGCCGGTCCCTGTCCACCTGGAGGTGACCGACGTCGGCCGATATATGACCGACGTCGGTTGCTTCTCTGTGCTATCCCACTGACGTCGGCTGATCAGACCGACCCCAACTTCTTCTGCAACTCAGCAACCTTCAGCAACCTCCTCCCCTGTTTGCATCAGTGAAGCTTTTAGCTCCACAATCCTAACAATCTCCCACTTGGAGATAAACAGCTGCACTGTACCTGTACCTGTACTCCGTCTAATCTGTTTCCTGGTTTGTATCCCTCTTCAAGCTCCCACCTGAAGACAAACCACCACACATCCCGTGGTGTACCACCTGTCATCCGAGTAACCTGCCACATCCGAACCTACAACACCTGTAGTGAAGTCCTGACCCTGCATAGCAACACCTGCTGCCGGTCCCTCTCAGAAAACCTGAGAACCCACTTCCCCGAATTGGCTCCTAACTCTCTGACAGCTCCCACTGCATGGGAATACTCAGGTCTATACCAGACCTCATGTGATTTCGGACACTGTACCTGTCCAGCCCTTAGTGTGCTCCGGCTCTGCATCCTGAACCTCGCCAACACCTGATTCACATCAGCTCCCACTCGAGACAAAATCAACCTGTGATCTCCATGCCTCCCATGCCAAAGAATTTCGCTGCTCCAAACTCCCCATGACATGCCACTGAACTAATCTTACCCTTAGCTCAGCAAAACCCTGTATGTACACACCTGCTATAGCAAAACATACCATCCACATACAACACAGAATGATGTCATGACTCATCATCCACCTGGTAAGGCAAACCACAGTAGTTACCCTAACATTGATTGAAGCCATGCTCCGTCCTCCACCTGTCAAACCTGGTACCACTGTCCTGCAGCTCCTCAAGACCATATACCTGATCTTCCATCTCACATATCCGTTCTCTCCATTCTTCTACTAAGGTATCCATTCATCTCTGTGCTTTCATACCTGCTGGCATCTCTACCAAGACACACCTGTCTGGTTCTCCTCCAAGGAATCACATCCTCATCCATGCCAAGCTCACACCTGTTTCCTGGATCCTTCCTGCTATACAATCAGCAACAAGTATGAAGAAGAGGAACAACGAATTTGAGGGCCTACTTACGCCTTCAGTCCTCCGTATGGGTGTTTGAGACTCCTTGACAACATGCTGTCCACCCAAAATTCGTTACAGTGACCGACCTCGGTCACTCCACAGTCTGCATCCGACCGACGTCAGTTCCATGCATCTGTACCTGACTACTAACCTGCCTACGCTGGTGTCCCTGCTGCCGACGTCGGTTCTTCTAACCGACATCGGTCTTACATGCTGCCGACGTCGGTCCCATGACCGACATCGGTCTTACCCTGCCCGACATCGCCGGCTTCGGTCTGCACATGACCGACATCAGCACCTGTCTGTTCGACGCCGGTTCCTCCTGACCGACATCGGTATCTGTGTTTGCCTGTGAGTGATGACTTTTTACCCGCGAGCTTCTTTGAATCAATATCCATGTCCAAACTACCCTGCTCAGAAGTATCCAGCCACATCCACTGGGTTCTATCCGCCATCTCCTCCATAAACACCAAGGCTTTCCAGTTCTTAAGCCTGTCAAATATATCTGTCTTCCGCTTAAGAACATGCATCTCCTTCCTGCTCATGTGACCAAGCCTACGAAGCCACGTCTTCGCAACAAAAGAAGAATCAGTAATATAAACAAGTAGATAAAGGATACCTATTTTCTTACCACCAGCTAATTCAAGTGCATCCACTGTGAGAGTTCTTGTGCATCTCTCATCACCCAATCTTTCTGAAGAAATTAGCCATATCTCCAAACCTGGGACCTGCATGACCTTCATCAACACCTGTGTGTTGGCCGCCTGCAATTTTAGCTTCACTTCCCCTTTGCCAATTCTTTGGCAAGGCTCACCAGCTCCTCTACCTGGAACTGCATGGAAAGAGGCAACCGAATCTTTTATCCAAGATTCCACTTTATCCAAGAAACCTGCAAACACATCCTGTGCAACAATACCTGCTACATCTGTATCTTCAGTTTCTTCATGCTGATCTATTACCAACCAACAATAATCTTTTACCTGCTCTTTCTTTCCATAGGACCGTGAGTGACCATCTGTGCTTTTCAACTCCTCCATTCTTAGCTTACTTTGATCTGCTGTTGCTCTACTCCCACTCGATCAGAAACCCCTGAGAGCGCCCTGTAACCAAACACAAAACCTGCTTCCTCCAACCTCAGCTCAGATACCACCTGTTGGTATCAAGCTCAAGAACCTACAACCAAGGCTCTGATACCACTTGTTGGGAGGATGTACACCAGAAGCACACAATTTGATTACCAATACCAAGCAACTTAATATGCGGAAATTAACCAGATTCACCAAGTAACTAGAATTCAGAATAACACAGCATATGAGAGACAATACCAATTTGTATTAACACTTTATACAGAAAAGAATACAATAAAGAAGATGCCACTTCTTCTCCACCACCTTACAGAGGTTTCCCACGCCTCAAGTGAACAGTAATTCTTCTCCCCAAATCTCTCCCTCTCACAGGTCCCAACACCCAACTCAAATACAGAGTTGGTGTTCACCTCCCGTGCTCCACGCACACCACAAGTGCTCCACGCACTCCAAAAGCACTCCACGTGCTCCACAAGTACTCAAGGTACTTCAAGTAGATCTCCCATGAATCTGCAACAACCTGCAATTCAACAGACCATACTTATGGAAGGAACTCCCTTGCCTTCCTCTTGCTCTATCCGAGTACACACCTGTACTCCAAGTAGATCCTGCCTGATACTGCTCCCTGTAGTGTTGCTGTCTGTATGACCTTGCACACCTGCAAATCAAGCAATGGTTCTAATCACCTGTGAACCTCGACCTTGCACACACATACACCTGCAGATCAACGATCTTACTTACCATGTAGATCTCCTATATAGGCCATGCAACTGTGACCAAGATCCTACACTCTTGAAGAACCCAGCTGGCTCTCCAATCCAGCACCAACACACCTGGTACTGTGGCACTAGGAGGAATGCACCATAGCTCTACCTCACACACAGAAGGAGCTTATAATTATGCTCTCTTACTCCCTAGCACACGTTTCCAATACAACCATGAGTCTATTATATAGATCTCATCCAAACAATGATTAGACATCTAATTACAATAATTAGATCCGCAGCTATGAGTCTAAAATTAGCACTCATCATGCAAACTCTTGGTTCGTTAGCTAACTACCCGTAAATAGCTCGCAGTCGAACCACACAGGCGATCGACGCCGGTCCCTGTCCGCCTGGAGGTGACCGACGTCGGCCGATATATGACCGACGTCGGTTGCTTCTCTGTGCTATCCCGCCGACGTCGGCTGATCAGACCGACCCCAACTTCTTCTGCAACTCAGCAACCTTCAGCAACCTCCTCCCCTGTTTGCATCAGTGAAGCTTTTAGCTCCACAATCCTAACACCCACTACTAAAAGTCTTGCATTCACCATATCACTATGCCTAATTGCTTATAATATAGTCCAAAAATTATCATTATAATGACCTATACCTCTTGTAATTTAAATAAAGCTCAAAACTTGATATACATTCTTTGCTATCAATTTTATATCCTCAACTATTTTATATCCTTTTGGACACTACCAACCATAGAGGGACACTAACATCGATGTTAAAGTCCATATCCTTATCTAGTGTCTAGTACTCAAAAGTAATCCAAATTGAAATTTATTTGAGACCTATTGGTAAGAATAGTTGTCTTATTAAATCTTACTATGAGATATTTTCAAAAGATGTAGTATAAATACAAGTATAAGCCTTGTCATTGATCATCTAGAAAATACCATTAAAGCACCTATTCAAGCTCATTCAATCAATTAGACAACTAAATTCTAGTACCCTATTCCTATTTATTTTTATATTAGTCATAGGAGTAGTCATAAAAAAGGTCTAAAGCATCCAAATAGCATCTCATGAGTGGTATTTGTCAAGTTACAAGCTAGATAATTATATGCATCTACATATAACATATTACACCATTATTTACACACACTCCCACACATAAGGGATAAATACATAAGTATGAAGCCCTAATTGGAGTATTAGATATGTAGGCAATTCTCATTGATAGAGGGGTCTTTGAGGTTAGCTTGACATCATGAGCCCATTAACCCATTTTACAAAAAATACATCCCAAGGATGAAAAAGGGTAAAGAGCTAGGGTTTGATCCATAAATAGATAAATACAACACATGTTATAAATATAAATAAATCAGTATAAAGATGAAGAAAACCCCAAAATAATAAAGTTGGTCACATCTCAATCTAGTATATATTTTATACTAGACATTAGCATCGCAACAAAGATAGTAGTGTTTATGGGAGAGTCCCAAAGTCGATGGTAATGTCTATGGATTTAGAAACATCATTTCTAGAATTTGATGACTATCTTAGGATCTTAATCCTACACACATATATGTGTATAAATTATATCCATGTACACATTCTAAATCTAGCTAAATATCATTTATCCTTGGAATTTCAATCAATATAATATATTTAAAATTTAGTACTTTATATATTTAGCATATATCAATATTTTAATTCAAGATATTCATTTATCTGAGTTTGAAATTAATTGGCTTGGTTTAGAATAATTTTATTCATCCTTGTGTATAGTCTATTGTACCCCCTTAGCCCTAAACACTTTAAAACAAAGGGTTAAGCATTTGGTGAACTTGATCACCAAGTCTTCTCATATAGATCCTAGCTTGCTCTAGGGTTTTCAACCTTCTATGGTTTCAACTTACTATGATTGCTTTTCAGATCTAAATATTTACCTTAAGGTTTTACCCTCATCTTTTTGCTAAGTTTCATGTTCATAAACTCATAATTTATTATTTATTAATTAGTGAATTTTGGATTCCTAAAATATCCTTTTTAAATTTTCTCAATAGTTTCTTCTACTCAAATTGGTATACTCAAAAACCTCTTTTTGTTCACCCAAATTCTATACAATTTTTTTTTTACAAATTACCATTTTTAGTAAATATTTACATACAAAGTGAATGGTGTACCTATTTTATAATTAATTTATGTTTTTCATAAAAATTTAATATTTTAGATAAAAACCTCTTTTATATCTTTTAAATACATTCTTGATTTATCATAATTACTAACTATTTATTACGAATATTCTAGGGTTTTACTTGTGAAACATTCCACATTATTTGGCCAATTTTTGATTCATAAAAGATTTATTTCCAAATTCCTAAAAGATTTTTAATGTTCTTGTTTATATAACATGAAACCTCTTTTTTTCTTCAAAATTATGTGTGGATTTTTCAAAATTTTCAACTTACTATTTTTAGTACATCTTGATCTATAGTGTGCAAGGAATACCTATTTCCCCTACTTTTTTGGGTTTTCTTAATGTATATTTTTCCTAAAAAAAATTCTCATATTTTAAAAAAACCTATAAATCTCAAAAAATTGATACATTCTTATTGTGTAAAATCTTACTAAGTTTTCCTTGAGATTTTCAACCTTCTAGGGTTTTAGATTGTAGTAATTATTTAGTTTTGATTTTGCCTATCATGTTGGATTGTTCCCTAACATTTGTATGTCTTTATTAACCTATTCTCATCTTAATCTTTAGAACATTTAAAATGGAAAAAAATGAGCCTTTCATCCTCTTGACCCTAAGGAGGGTGATATTTACTTTCCCTCTAACCAGGTCCATGCTATCACTACTCCAAGGGGTAAGGTGGCCCATCCTATTTTATGTAGTGGTGAATCTAACCACTACATATTTTCATGCAAATCCTAGATTTCTCTTCAGATTTTAGCCTCCTAATATTTATACTTGATGTAATTATTCACATTTGTTTTGACATTTATATGCAACCTAGGCATAACCCTATATTAGGTGGTGATTTGATTGAATATCTTGAGATACCTCTTAGGCCACCTAAAATGTCTCAAACTAATACCATGTTAAATTATGATAATAATGATAATTTAAATAATGTCAATGAGCCATATTTAAAAAATTCTCATATACGATAAATATAATCATGAAGATAATGAAACACATGAGCATAATGAAATTGATGAAGCTAAATAAGAACAAGTTAAATCTATCACATTATTTTGAGAGCACATTCATGCAAATCCTAGATATCTCCATAAGATCCTAAATACTATATTATAAACTCAAAAATTAAAAGGTATTAGTGAAAAACAATTTCTCTTTAATGATATAAATAATGTGGCCACTAGATATGTCTATAACACATCCCTTCCCAATTACCTCCCCTTGAGCACAACATTGCCTATTACATCTAGTGGGGGCACGAGATATCTAATGCAACTAAGATAAAATTTACATGATTACTCGAGTATCAAGCTTCACTAATTAATAAGTTTGTGGAATGCCATCTCATATATCTCCCTCTTTATATATAGGTTGATATGAGTGGAGTGCTACTGAAAGGATATGATACTAATGCATATTATGACTATCACCAAGGCCTTGAGAATTCTACAAACATATGTTATACAATAAAATACAAGATCCAAGACCTTATTGATAACCAATATATTACCTTCAATGATCCTCCAAAGGATTTAGGCTCACAACCTAGTGACTATCAAAACTATAAGATATATAAAAATCCATTGTAAGATCATCAAAATCATATAGAGGTTGATATGAGTTGACTGATACCAAAAGGATATGATGATAAAGAATATTGTGACTATAATCAAGGCATTACACATTCTAAAAACATATGTTATACATTAAAATATAATATCTAAGACCTTATTGATAACCAATAGTTGATGATCCTCCAAAAGATTTAGGTTCACATCCTCCTCCACCACATTATGGGCACCCATTATATGGGATTATTTTCACTTATACACACATAATACCTCTTATGATTTAGAGATCCTCTATTTCCTTTAATGATGATGAAATTTTAAATGATGACTCAGATCTTTATTCATTATTTATTACAACACTCCTTGACCATCAGCCTATACATAGTGTCATTATTGATAATAGAGCTAGTGAAAATGTATGTACCAGGACATTACTTACACATTTGAGATATACACATGATGATTTATACTTTTGACCAAAATGGTCAGAACATTCATTGGGACATCACAACACATTATTGGTGAGATTTATTTACCTTTATAGGTTAGACCAACACATGTGGTTACTACCTTTTTAGTTAAACCATACACGGGAGAATTTAATATGTTATTAAGATGACCTTAGATACATAAAACCCACTTAGTACCTTAAACTATGAATGGGTGTATTAAATACATTCATACCAATAGGGTAATCACATTTTCCAAAATCACATATGAACATCCACTTAAATAAGAGAGGTCTATTCCCAAACAACTACATATAAAATTAACTAAGGTTAATAATCCACGAAAGGGTAACAACATGCCATCCCATTTCCTAAGTGGCCTATTCTTGAGAGGAATTTACACCAAAGATATATAGTGGATTTCATAGAATCCTCATCTACTCCTACACAACATACCTAGTTACATAGATCAACTAAATATGTTTTGATTACTGTTAATCCAAAGAAACTGAAGAGCACTCAATAATGGGTTATAAGAACCACTACTACTACTACCAATTCATGACCACATAATCCTATAAGGCATAAATATAGTATTACTAAATCTTTAAATTCAACTATGACACCTATACATGTTCCTTGGTAGTATCACTAGTATGATTCACCATATTATGAGTATAGATCACCTTATGATCATACCATATATGGGATAATTGACTATCCTATGCTTCATGAAAAATAAAAAAATACCAAAAAATCAAATATTAAAGGAAATACACAAACATTAAAATATTTCAAAAATATAAAAAAATATTCAACATTCCCATGTTTACTAGTTCCTCAACACATATTTTGTTTGATTCATGTTAATAGATAACATATCATTTCATTTATGTACACATACATGTTTCATGTATCTTTGAGTGTGATATAAGCATACCATATACACATGATATATGTACATATAAATGTTGGACCTTTGTTCTACCATTGTAATATAGTATGTTGGGGGTATCTAATTCATTGATCATGATTAATACATGTTACATATCCTTTATGAACATTTATACATTATCATGTTTGAGATTATATAAAAATACTTACACACGTTTATATCCATGCTCATATTTTTCATAGTGTAATTGATATGTTATGTTACAAGATGTTTTTTCCTAACACATATATACAAGGATGAGTATGATATGCTTATACTAGTTTTTTATACTTAATTTATTCACTATGTCACTTCCTTGAGTGTATTTCATTACTTAATATTGTCTTGTTTGTTGAATATTTGAATATGTTCCTTTCTTGTTTACCCTTGTGCCATTGTATATTGTTTGGACATTTGAATATGCCATTATATGTTGATTGGACATTTGAATATGTAATTCCTTTTGATTGTGAGACATTTGACCATGACCCTTATATGAGGTGTCCTTGGACAATTATTTTGAATTAAATTGAGTGATCTTATGTGTATGATTTATTTTTTACTAATCTTATACAATTACTTTTTATATGCTATTATGATATGATAATGCATCTTAGGGCTTGATGTGATCATATACCTCACACTTCAATTCTATATCTGAGTAAACATGTTAATCATATATGCTATATGATTTATACAAATAATGTGGTTATATTATCCCCTTTAAGGTAAGGTGACTACTATATTCTATTTCCCTCAACTCAAAATGGGGGCATATTAGTTAGAGTATGTCATAAAGGCATGACCTAAAAAATTATACAATTTTGATATTTTAATGGGGGAATGTTATAAAGACATGACCTCCACACTTACTCAGTTTTAATAATCTCCATATTTTAATGGGGGAATGTCACAAAGACATGACCTCCACACTTGCATAGTTCCCCGTAGAGTTACATGAGTATAATACACTTGGGGAAGAATCCTATATATTGTGCCAATTTTTCAAAAACTTTGAAACAATTTTTTAAATATTTGTGACACACATACTTTAGTTTGAGACATATTATAGGTGCATATTACATGCAAGTTCACAAAAAATTATGATTTTACCAATTATATATCCATATTACTATTACCAAGAAACACCATTTTTCAATAGAAAGTAACATTATCAAACCTTATATATATAAATTAGTTGGTTCTCTTTATAGGTTGAATTGATTAAATTATCCAAGATCACCAAATTTGTAGGATGAGTTGATTAAATCACTCACCTTTACTATATTATATATTTACACTCGAGATGTGTTATTGAATTTAGTAATCTCAATGGCTATGTCAAAACTCATCCTTACACAAGATTGGGGACATAATAACTTCCAATATCCCTCTTAAAATATCCAAGGTTTAGTTATAAACATATCTCAACTCCAATGCTTCATAAGGAAGCATATTTACCAATAAAAGTACAAAGGGACAACATGATTGCATCAACACATAAGTGTACTCCTTTGATCTCTTTCCTTTAAATAATTTCAATTATTTCAATTTTTAGATTATATGTACTAATTTATACTATAACATGATCTTGGTTACAATTCATACACTAGAAAAATACTCAAAATGGGCTCAATCAAAGGAAAGGTGTGTTATACACATCCAGTTGCATATTTATTTCCTTTAACCTAGTAATTTCATCCTTATGCATTACTAGATTAAAGGGGAGGGGGAAATGTATATACTAAAACTAAATATTTATAGAATCTTAATCTTGTACATCTAAAAAATACCAATAATGGCACTACCATTCATTTTTGGACCTTCCCACTATCAAAAGGCTTGCATTTGCCATCTCATTGTGCCTAATTACTTATCTTATAATCCAACCCTTTTCATTATTATGACCCATATTTATTTTATGTTACATGAAGTTAAGAACTTGATATAAATCCTTCACTTTTAGTTTCATATTCTCACCTATTTTCTATTTTTTTGGATACTATTGACCATAGAGGGACACTAGTGTCCAGATCCTTATCTAGTGTCCAATACTCAAAATTCATCCAAATTAAAAATTATTCAAAACCAATGGGTTAGAATATTTATCTTATTTAACCCTAACATGAGATATTTTAAAAACATGTAGTATAACTAAAAATCTAAGCCTTATAATTGATAATCTAGTAAATAATAGGAAAGTACATATTTAATCTCATTCAGTCAATTTTGAAATTGAGGTCTACTTCCTTATTACACCTTATTTTCATATCAGTCATAGGAGTAGTTATAAAAAAAGTCTAAAGCATATAAATATCATCCCATAAGAATAATTTTTCAAGTTAAAAGCTATATCATTACATGCATATATCATATTTCACCATTGTTCACACACACTCCCACACATAGGGAATAACTACATAAGTTTGAGACCCTCCTTAGAATATTAGCTATGTAGGAAATGCTCATTGATAGATGGGTCTTTGAGGTCATCTTGAAACTATGGGCCCACTAACCCATTTTTTATAAAACACATCCCAAGGGTGAAGAGATAGGATTTGATCCACAAGGAAACAAATACAACTTGTGTTCTAGATATGAATACACCAACATAAATGTGATATAAAACCTAGATCAATGAAGTTGGTTGCATCATAATTCAGTGCATATTTTGTACTAGATAGTAGTGTTGATGGTAGTTTCCCAAGGTCGATGTTAGTGTCCATGACTCTAAAAACATCATTTATATAATCTAATAAATTTCTTATAATCTTGATCCTATGCACTTTTTCCTATGTACAACTTAGATTTACCTACACATTATAAATCCAACTACGTATCATTTATTCTTGGCATTTCAATCAAAAGAACATGTTTAAAACTTGGTAATTTCTATATTTTAATTCAAAATATTCATTTATCTGAATTTTTTTTCAATTGGCCTACTCTATAATAGTTTTATTCATCCTTATGTATAGGTTTTTCTATCCCCTTAACCCTATACACCATTTAAAAAAGGGTTAAAAAGTTTCCTTAAAAAGTTATTATAATAAACAATATGAATGCATCATTTACTCTTATAAAAAAATCCACTATCATGATTTAATTTAGGGATATAGTTGTAAATGATTCTACCATGGACTTAATAGCCATTTTCAGAGAGTCATGGCAGCACATTCATGACTATGATTGAATATACCAAATTTGAAGTCATGTATAATTTTTGTGTGGATTCTAAGTTCACTAGTTGTTCATGAAGATTTCTAATAAAGACCTTTAACCATCCAATGAATTATTTCCCTTGGAAATTTATGTTGATAAACATACACATATACTCTTGAAATCCATTGGTGGTAGGGTAATCCATTATTCTATTCAAGAATGTCACTATGTTTGATAATTATTCCTAGAAGTCAAATTTGTATAGGTTATTTGGGAGATTAGAAGGTCCCTCCTTATTCTAATTTAAACATGATTGATTTAATGTGGTTAGTAATTTATCAATGTGTTTATCTCATGATTCTTTCTTGATCTAATTTCTCTATTCTACCACATTTTCATGTTGTGCAAACCAAGTGTTATACTTAGAAATGAACAATCCAACTTTGCCATCAACACATTATTTGTATACCTAATTTAATTGGTGTCATTATTATATTAATTAACATAAAATATCACTAATTATGTACATTATACTAATTTAGGAATGAAAAAACTTTCATGAATCCACTATAAAAAATATGTTTTTCAATGGTTGTGAGTTTATCTTCTTCAATCCATTCCCAAAAATATTCTAGATCTACATGACTGAATTTAGAGTCTCTAATTTTAGGAATGCCCATTTCCAAAGTGGACATATACTCATAGCCCATTTACTTTAACTTTATATATTTTTTAACTTGGTAATGTGGAAGGTTGTTTTGGAAAGAATCTCAAACTTTGTGTGTGCAAAATCCAGAGGCAGGAAATTTTTATTTGGGTATGATGACTAGAATACAATGGTTATAAAAATAACAAGATATTATTGATAAACTATGTGTAATATTTACAATACCAAAATTGGATCTTTATGTACCCATGACACTCTCCAAGTGTGATATGTTTTGAGAAACATAACACATAATGTAAACCAAATATTTTGGGGACCTTTTGCCTTAGTCTCTCCATTATTGTTTACTTATGTGGATCATGTGTTGCCTATATTTAAATATATTTTTTAAGTCCAAATAAATAAAAAATGGATAATCAATAAGAAATCCCTAATAACTCATCCTTTAGATTTATTATTATCTATCAACTCTATCCATTATGTGTGTGATAATGAATGGACAAAGAACCAAACATGTGTGATTAATAGTGGTAATTATATACATGATGAATACAATAGTTAAGGAATGTGTTATGACCATGAATATCAAAATGATTGGTAAAATAGTGAAGAAAAAAATGAATACACTAATTCTAAAATATAAGAGCCTACATCTTAGACTTCTTCTTTGTATCATACACTAGAACAAGATGTGAAAAAATAATGGATATATTGATAATACTATCATACAATATGAAATAAAAAATGAATATTGTCTATCTAATACATGCCTCATTATCTCTAAAAATTTACACTACACTTTATCTAGTGAATCATTATAAAACACAAAGGCATAAGCCCTATATAAAAATGAAAAAAGAAAGTGAAATTCCCTTCTTTATTTAGAAATAGAAAAAGAAAGTGAAATTCATTTTCTCTCTTTATAAATGGAAAAATAATGTGAATAATATGAAATCCCTTATCTTTAATTATAATTAGCAAAAGAATGTAAAGAATGTGAAATCCTTTCTCTCTCCTTATAATTGGTAAAATAATGTGAAGAATGTGAAATTCCTACTTTGTCTCAAAAAATGGAAAAATAAGGTGAAGAATGTAAAATATCCTCTATCTCTTTATAAATATTAAATGATATAAAGACATGTGATGATTTATTATCCTTTATTGGAATACAATGTCAAATTATCTCTCTAAAGGCTCTTTCTATTAAAAAAAATGTGATGACAATGCAATGATACATCTTTAGAATGTGAATATATGGAAGATAATGTTACCATAATCACCCAAAAGTGGTAATTAGATGCTAAGAGTGTTACTTGAGTTAACCTATCCATATGATATCCATAGACCTATCATTGAGCATTAGACTACATTTCTAGTCATTCAATAGACCATAATCACCTACATCTAGTCAAGACACTATCCTAGAACTATCATCTCAGACCCCAATCTAAATTTCTTAATAGTATGTAAAGAGGATATTAGTGCCAGATTTGGGACACTATAGCCACATGGTTCTAGTGTCCCCAATTGGGAACTACTATCCTTAGCCTTATCTTTTTCTAATGAATAGTTTTTCAAATGTGTTCCACTCATAAGGTTGGCCTAAGCTCATTTTATTATCCACATAAGCAACATAACCCTATAAAAACAAGTCTAATCCACCTCTATTCATTGGATGGGAAATAAATGCAAAATATATTCAAACCAAAGACAAATTTGTGTAAAACCAAGGTTTTTGATCCCTATTCTACCCTAATTTATGCATACTACCATCTATAGCAGCCCTAATCCCATTTTTCAAGTATTTCAAATCTCAAGAACATTCAAGACATCTAAGGCCACTCTCATTCTAGCATTCAATTGCACTTACATTAAGCACTAGGTGGGATAAATACATCAGGCTTGATCCCTTTTTAGAGTATTGGTATGTAGGCAACTCTTTACACATTGGGGTGTTGAAGATGTCCAATCCATCTTAATAATGCACATACAATTATTTATCATGTCATAATTGTAAGGTGATTAAGGTTTGCACATCAAATCAAGTTTTCCAAGTACAACACAAAACTATAGGTTTCAATCATGAAAGAATATGATATACATAAACAAGTGCAAGTGCTCCTAGAAAATAAGAATAGTCCTACAAAGGGAACATTAACACCACATTGAGGACACTACACATACATTGTACCACTGTCCACACTAGGTGCTACTATCGAGTGAGCCAAAGAACATCAAAATCTTATTGATGACATAGACTAGTGCCTAGATCTCAAATTTCATAACTTAGATCATTTGTGATAGTCAATTTTTAGCTAAGTTCATAGTTATCCATATATATTACTATTATTAGAAAGTCAAATAAGGTTAAAGGTCATAACAAATCAATACTTAATTATTGCATATTTATTTGACTAATTTATACATTTGAGCCCTTTAATCTAACATAGGATTTTCATTGTAAAACCCTAAAAGGTTAAATCATTTGGTGAACCCAAAATACTTATAATATTGTATGAAACCCTAGATTACATTCATCCAAAAATTTGTGCAATAAATTTAGTCCTGGATACTTATAATTTTCTAATTTTATTTAGATAACCTAGCTAATTAAAATTAATTTTACATTAGAGTTTCAATTTATTTTACATCTAATTTAAATTGTTACAAATAAACCCTACATTCCAAAACCCTAACCCTAGACACACTTAGGGTTTGTATCCTTTTTTTATATACTCAAATTTCAATTCATAAAATATCACAATTTTTATTGAAATATTTAAAAATTTTCAAACTTTCATAGATTACTATTCATAAAAGGTTTAAAATATACAAAACTTGTTTTCTTACCTTTCAACCTACAATGGCAAAATTTAACAACAAATTTGATGAAAATGATAAGTTTCAATTACAATACTTTGTTTCAAAACATAAGGATATCTAATATGATTTCATAAACATACTTCTATAGGAAATATAGAAGAATAACAATGGTCAATCTTTAACCCCTCTAATTAATGATGTTGTTACGCCTTCAGTGGGGCCCACTCAACCAACTCAAATAACACAACCCAAGATTGTTATTCAACTATCAATGATAAATACACCACTTATGGCTAGTTAATCTCCTCCACATGTGCAATCCCTTATGCAATAGGCAATTTTTCTTGATCTAAGGTGATACATCTTGAGCAGGGATCAACTATGCCACCTCATGCCTTAGATTTTAACATTCTCTTGCATATAGCTTTGGCACATCACACAATGGAAATTCCTTTTAAATCTGGTTTTGTGACACCCAAGGTCACATTATATAATGGAAAGGGAGACCTAAATCATTACCTTTAATGTAGCATACTTGGACTATGTGTCTAATGTTTGGCTTTTTACGAAGCTATTTCCATGCAGTCTCAAGGATTATGCCCTATAGTGGTTCTATGATTTACCTAACCATTCTATCATGACATTTAATCCTTTCATTGATATGTTATTATAACACTTCTCTACTAAAATTAGTGATAATATATCATATGCACAAGTGGATAACTAAATCAAAAGTTAAATGAGCCCATAATTGATTATGTCTTATGATATAAGGTAATATTTTCAAAATTGACTAGCCCCATGGCAAACAAAGAGCTTTAAGATATATTTAAATAGAGTCCATTACCAACACATCATGAAGTAATCTTATTCAATAAGTTTCCCACATTTACCAATATGTGCTTCATAGTTAAATAAAGAGAGGTTAAGCTCTTAGAAATGGGTAAACTCAAGTATATAAATGAATCAGATTCAACTATTAAGAGTATAAAAAACGTCCATAAAAAGTAAGGGCCACAAAAAAAAAAGTGATTAAAATGCCATAGTCAATGCAACTTCAACGCCTTATCCCAGATTAGTTTTATCCACTCCTCAATGTAGAGTCTTCACTAATATACCAGAGTCACCAACATGAGTTTTAAAATAACTATTAGAATGCAATACCATATCTCTCCCTCCTATTAAAAAGGTTGATATGACATGGCCTCTTTCAAAGAGTTATGATTCAAATTCATTCTAAAAGTATCATAGGGCACAAGGCCACATGACAAATATATGCATTATCTTAAAGTATAAGATACAAGATCTCATCAAGGCCAATACCATTGATATGGGCACACCCATAAAGGCACCAAAATAACAAACAAAGTAAAAGCACTTAAGATATTTTTAGATCCTTTCCTGAAGCATATAACTAATGAGATAAGGGGAACGTAAGGTGTTTACTATACATACCAAGCTCATCCACCACTAGCTTCCTATCACACAGTTATAGAGGAGACACATCCCTTGCATAACATCATTAAAATGTATCATACTATAGTGCCATATATACCACTTATCACATTTATAGAGTAGGAGATTGTGGATGATGATAGATTTATATGCGCTCTTCATATGAGCATATATAGATCACCATATTATTCACACTATTATGGCTGACAATAGATTGAACATAAGCATGTGCACCATGAAACTTTTTCAACAATTGGGCTACACAGAGGGATATATTCCCTACTGATACAATCATTAGTGGTTTCAATTTCCATGTTCAGAGTTCTAGTAGGGGGATTATGCTTCCAATATAGGTTGGACCAACACACGTAGCCATTCAGTTCTTAGTAATACCTAGTGTGGGTTTATTTGACATATTATTGGGTAGGCCATGATTACAATAACTCTAACCCATCCCATTTATAGTACACTAATTCCTCAAGTATATAATGCTAACTAGGTGGTTAAGATTGAGGGTCTCCCATATGAGTATCCTCTTCCCCTCCCATACACAGGTATAACATAGATTCTAGTCACACTTCTAACACTGACACTAGTTATAGTACCAACATTATCAGATATTTTTAGTAGAGTCCTCAATGTAGGCCAGGTTTATTTCTATGGTGTCTACATGCACACATACTCTCCCTTAAAGACCATTATTAGAGAGACCATTAAATCAGAGATATGTCACAAATTCTATAGGACCTTCCTCTAATAAATTTATGTAGAGATTAGTTATATTATGGTTTATGGGGTTCTCAGCATAGGGTACCTACATCACCTATAATTTTTACTTCTAGTAGATAGGTCCCTAAAACCCTTATAGTTCACAGGGCATCATAGTTAGTTCCATAACATCATAACATCACTACTCAAGAAGCTTCAAGTTTAGACTATATATCACACCATATCATGGAATAATAGTTACCCTTTATTGACACATGTCATGATGATGGTGAGTCTCCCATGAGACTCATTGGTTAGTATGTCCCTACCCTTATAGATACTTATCTCTCTCACTCCTTGTACATAGTTTATTTTCATTTGCTTGTACATAGATTATACTAAAAAAAACACAAAAATAATATAACATGTAAAAATACAAAAACATTTAAATATTTCAAAAATACAAAATTTATAAATTTTATGCATTACTATGTTTACATTTCTACTACTTGCCAGATATTGCATATTGCTAGTTATCCTAGATTAGTCATTTTTATCATACATATATGCTTCACTTGTTCTTTTCAAGTGCTCATAGCATCTAGATAGGACTATAGTACACTACATTGATCCAAACCAACTATTAACTACCCATTGGGGGCATTTACACTAACCTAGGTTAATACATTGATACATCTTCGCATTTGGGGGTATCTCATACATAGGTGCTACTACTAGGTTTTATCTTTACATACTATACATTCCAATTTACACATTGATTTATCCTAATATTGATCATTTATATTAATTGATTATATTTTCTTAACTATCACTAGTTAGACTTAATATATATGTACGCTAACATTTACATAGATTTGTACCACACAGTTATACATGCTTATATTTCTAGTTCCTAGATTAGACTTAATTATGTTTCCTATATTTCTTCCATTTTCAAGGGCATTTGAATATGCAATTATTATTTGGATTTTATGCCAGTATCTATTTGTATTCCTTAGACATGTGCCTATGTCCCTTGTGTGTGATCTTTTATGCTTCTATATGTAGACATTTGAACATGTCATTCTATGTGGCTCTATGCCAAATTACTTATTGTTTACGTATGTGAACATTTGAACATGTCCTTATATTTTTTCATTCTTAGATTTAGTGACATGTTCCCATGTCCCTTGTATTTTGTCCCCTTGGCCTACCTTTTTCATGCTTCATGTGCTTGTATGTTTGTTTCCTTGTAGTTTTTACACCATGACACTTGTATTTGTTTGTTACACAAACTAGTTTTTGATGTCATGAGAGATCTCATGCATATACTTATCCTACTTGGGAGCCTTCATGGGCTTCATGCCCCATTCCCATAGGAAGTTACTAAGATTTAATACTATATACATTGCTTACATCTATTTTAACACCCTTGTGTAATGTTATATTACAACATACATCTTACATTTCCTACTTGTGATCAGATACATTTACATTTTAATGTTATGTTTTAAATCATATTATAATATCATGCACATGATTTGACTAATAGATTTTTCATAGCTAATTATTTAGAGGGTAATTCTTACACAAGTTTCACAACTACCCTCAAAAGAGGTGGCATTCATAGGGGTTTGTTATAGAGATCAAACTCCTATTTTGATTTTCATAGATATATTTTAGCACACAAGTCTAATTTTAGATATTAGACTCAGGGAAAACATATAAACTAATAGAGACTCAATAGTCAATTCAGATCACTCATATATTAGACCAAGTAGAATTAGGACACTACTATCCACCACAGGGTGCTACTATCTAGGAGCCCCAACTTTAGGATAATCCAAATCATTTAGACCAGTACACCAAGTATAATATAGATTTGAATAGATACAATCATAGGTTTGGTAGTTATGTTCATATTTAGCTCAAATTTAATCATTTTAACTTATATTCATACTAGTTACTCAAATTTTAGGGCATCATGCATAACATGGTCACTCATAAATTTACACAGGTTTAGCTATTGCATACTTGTATAAGATTCAATATACCCAAATATTAGATTGGGTGCATGTGTGTGGCATATTGATTTTAATATACTCAAATTTAGATAGGTTGATTAGATGGAATGGAAAATTCCATGTCATTCCTTACACTATATTTGCTTGCTAGCATATTCTACATTGTCACTAGATCATGCCTTACTCTATATGTAGTGGTTGGCATTCCTAAGTGGCCCAGAGATGCCTAATATACCTAAGTGGTTATGAATTTAAATACATAGTTAGACTTTATTTTGTTAGATACTTTCAATGCTTTACATAATATAGTTATAGATGCATCTACTTCACATAGGGGTAGTGATGGATTCATGGCATACTTGAGTTATTGAGCCACCTACATGAGAGGATTAGACACACAATCTTATCTAATCTATTCACAAAGATCAAAATCCACTGACTAGGGGTCAACAATGATGGAGTCAAAACCAAATTAAGTTCTTAAGCCACCCATGTGAGGATTGAGCAATCCATCAACTCAGTTTAAGTTATTAAATGATATGATCACTATACACATTCAAACACATAGGTTGTCACTATGTTTACCCAATGAGGTGTATTTGTTCATTTCCTCTCTCTTTACTTACCTTTACTTAGTTATTTCATTTCAACATAGTCTTTTTGTTGGATGGTGGAGCTTGATCTTATTATAATGCCAAGTTCTCGATAGGGGGTGTGAATGTAAACACCCCCCATTATGGTCTCCATGGGGGGTTTCAACCTACCTAGAATCCACCTTGGTGGGGGTTCAGGGGAAGCTCCTCTAAAGTAAATTTTTGTTAAAAATACATGTAAAATATTATAATTTTATATTAAATCGAGACCATTCACTATTAGGTCATAGATCTAATGATTGAAATTATGTTTGTGCATTTTTACCCTAATATGTAACCCTACTTTGATATGAGGTCATTTAATCATGGTGGCACACAATGTGTGAGTGAAGAGGATATTGCAATATATGTATTATAGGTTTTATCCCTTCATTTTGTTTGACTGAATAAAGAGAAGAACTTGTTATTTCTATGTGGACATAGCCCATATTGGGTGAACCACACTAAATCTGTGTCTATCTTGTGTTGTGTTTTGTACATTTTAATTCTATATTTATTTCATTACCAAATTAAATCTATGTCTATCTTGTGTTGTGTTTTCTACATTTTAATTTCATCTTTATTTCATTAATATTTCTCTTTGTTCTTTATTCCTAACACTTTTTATTTTGATCATCTCTTAAGTAAGGAATAATTTTTGCATGTTTCATTGTAGGACATTTATTTGAATCATGTTACACATATGTAAACCTAGATTCACATATTTAAACTCAACTACATGGGGTTCACTTCTAAGGTAAGTCAAGGTATGCTTCTTTTTTCTTTATACTAGTCATTTCACTTTAGTACATTACTAACATAAAGGGGGGGGGATAAATGTAATCACCTAAAAGTGGTAATTGGATTCTAAGAGTGTCTCTTGATTTAACCTATCCCTAGGCTATCCATATACCTATCCTTGAGAATTAGACTTACATTTCAAATCATTTAGTAGACCACAATCACCTATATCTAGTCGAGACATAGTCCCAGAACTATCATCTCAGACCCTAATCCAAATTGCTTAGCAATATAGAAAGAGGACATTAGCACCACATTTGGGACACTAAAGCCACATATTGCTAGTTTCCCTAGGTGGGTGCTACTATCTTTAGCCCTAGCTCTTCCCAACATATAGTTTTTCAAATGTGTGCCCCTCTTAAGATTAGCCTAAGCTAATTTTATTATCCACACAAGTAAAAAAACCTTATAAATAGAAGTCTAATCCACCTCTATTCACTAGATGGAAAATAGATGCAAAAACTATTCAAACCAAAGATAAAGTTGTGCAAAATCAAGGTATTTAATCCTTATTCTACCCTAATTTTTACATAATACCATTTAAAATAGTCCTAATACTAATTTTCAAGCATTTCAAAGTGAAAACATATTCAAGGCATCCAAGGCCACTCTCATTATAAAATTCACTTGCACATACATCAAGAACTAGGTGGGAGAACTACATTGGGCGTGATCCCTCTTTAGAGTATTGGTATGTAGGAAAATCTCTACAGAGTAGGGTGTTGAAGATTTGTATTCCATCCTACTAACACACACAAAATTATTTATCATGCCATACTTTCAAGGATATTATGGTTTACATATCAAATCAAGTTTTCCATATATAATACAAAGTTATAGGTTTTGGTCATGTAGGAACAAGACCTACAAACACAAACACATGTGATCTTAAAAAATATGAACTATCATGTAAAGGGGACATTAGTGCCACATTAAGAATACTACACATAAATGGCAGTATTATCTAGACTAGGCACTATTATCTAGTGAGCAGATGAATATTAGAATCCTATTGATGATGCAGACTACTACCCAAATTTCAAATTTTAGAACCCAAATCATTCATAACAGTCAATCTTTAGATAATTCCATATTTCTCCCTAGTTATTACTATTATTAGAAATTCAATGTTGGACCCTAAATTTTGGCTTATGGTGTAAAATAAACATGGCATGGAATGATCTTGGAATGGAACAAGCATGGCATAAAATGAGAATGTTGTGGGAAGACCATGGCATGGAAGACCATGGCATAAATGACCATGGTACAAGAGATCATGATGCAAGAAGACCCAATTATAAGAGGCATAAAAATGGAGAACCTAAGAATGGAGGACTCAATATATTAGTAAAATACTTGGGGAGAATGAAGGAAGTAATAAATGGTTGAGGAGTGATTATCAAGGATAAAATAGACTTCAATCACACATGAGTTTGACATTGGCCCTTATGAAGGAGGACACTTGATAATAAGGATCCAACACAGAATGGGAATATAGGGCATAAAGGCTCGGGTCCATAGGAAAAACAAGTAAATAATTACCATGACTTAGTCCATTGGAGATCATTATCTAGTCACTATAAATGTCATAATTAATGCAACATCTTGGTTGGGGAGAACCACGTATAAATACCCCTATGTATATATTTATAATGATACTAAACATTGGTATTATATAATGATTGATTGTGGCAAATCATGGAATAATAGAAATCATTATAATCTTGATATTTATCTACAGTTGATGGTTAAATTTGCATCATTGAGTTACCAACACATCTATTATGTAACTTGTGGTTCATATTTAGATATAATGAATAGAATTTATGTTATCTAAACTTGTGAAATACATACTTTGAATCTCATATAAATGATATTTTAAATCATGTTTGTTTACATAATTGAAACAAGGTCCACAACTGTGTATTTATTTTTCTATTTAGTTAGTGTTTAACGTATATGATCAAACACCAATATATGACTAGTGTATTATTACATGACACAACCCACGAGAACTAGTTTTTTATTATGTGCTTCAAGTGAACATTCAAGATCTCAATCTTACATGAAATCTCAATCCATTAGCTTGTTGGGAACTAGATACTTTAGTGAACCTAGGGAAAAGTTTAGATATAGAATAAACCCAACATTTTGGTTCTATTACGTAGTGCTTATTGCATAGTAATAGAAAATGCTCAAGCGGTTATCTCTCAAAAATATTGAATAATGGCTTACTAGGATCAAAGATACTTTGTAGTTCCATATATGGAACTAGGAGTTTATGCACTTGCATGGTTTGAACAACATCTCTATATCTCTTTATATGAAACTTTCTTTGTTAAAGTCCATATTCATTTATATGCTTGGCTCTCAGCCTATGCTCAAGATCGATCATAAAATTTTGAGTAGAGGATAACTTAAACAATAAAGAATTAGAGGGACTTAACATGTTTAAGAGTGCCATGGATATGAAATATTAATATCTAGTGGAGATGGGTGTTGAATAGTTACATCTTGGAGTGCACTATAACCACTTACTCCTATCTAGAAGAAGGAAAGTTATAGTTTCTTTTAGAACCATGTGGTTGGTATATTAGGCATTTCCCATTAGAATTAATGTAGTTATTTTTGACTTTAGAATTGAAATTATGCTTATAGAGGGATAAACTGATCCTTTCATGAGTAGCACAATTGGGAGGGGAATGCATGGGTGTTTATGAAGCATTTATGGTTTAGAATGGTAGCTAGTTAGTAGGAGTTGTGAACGCATAAATATAATGAAGCTCGATAAAGGGTTATAGGTGGAAGTAGAGTAAGAATGGGATGGGAGGAATCAGGGAGTGATGTTAGGATCCACAAGGAAGCATAAGAATATAAAGATGACTCACCAAATTTTGAACTACAACTAATGAGTATAAAGAGGAATCAAGGAGTGATGTTAGGATCCAAAAGGAAGCATAAGAGTATAAAGAGGACTCACCAAATTTTGGACTCAAAAGAATTTCCTTGAGCTATTTTTCTAAACTTATCTCTTTTGGCTATTTGTTTTGGCCTTTTTTTTGGAAAGAATTCGTTGAATTTTCTTTAGGCTATTCCTTCGAAGGAATTTTTTTGGAATTTATTATAGCATTTTGTTTTCATAATTTTCTCCTGAAGGAATTATTTTGGCACTTTGAGATGAACTTTTCTTTCAGACAATTTTCTTATCACTTTCTCATGGATAATTTGTCTAAAAGAAATCATGTCTTCAGACTTTTTGCTTGGATCCTTTAGAACTTTGAAAATGAGCCATTTTGCCTAGAAGTGTTTTTCAGATTTTTTTCAAAGGATATTTTGGATTTTGAAAAGTTCCCCTCATCCTTTTGAAATTTCCCTTAAATTTTTTTGAAAATGACCTTTCAAAAAAAAAATGAAATGGACCCTTCAGAATTCTCAAAAGCTCCTTTTACTTTGAAAATACCCTCCAAAATTATTGAAATGGTCTTTCAGAACTTTTGAAATGGTCTTTTCCTTTTTAAAAGAACCCTTTGACACTTTTGGAAAGATATCCTTTGGTAAAATTGATTTGAATAAAATGTTTGAAACAATTCCTGACACTTAGATAAAAAACTCAAAAATAAAACCTATAAAAGAATAAACACTTGGTGAAAAAGAGTCTCAAAAGAAAAGAAAAACTTATTTAAAAAGGGATCTCAAAATAAAATAAACACTTAGTCCTTGTAAATTTTAAAATAATGAACAAATAAATACTAAGCTAAATAAAAGATTTTGTACTTAACTTCTGGCTTGCAAGCTTATCTTTAAACACTGCTATTAGATCCTTATAAAACCTTGCTTGGATCCTCTCCATTTACAAATGTTGGATCCATTTCTAACCCTTTGATCTACTGCTTCATCAAACCATGTAATATCTTTATATGTGGGCCAAAAATGGCCAACATATTTGGTGGCTCACAAGGGTTGCATGTCTATCGATGTAAGAAAACCTAGACCATGCTACCTTATCTAGTACATTGGGCATGGAGTCATTAAATTTTGAAACTAAGCTGATCTAAAATTGGATACAAGGTTGACCCTTTATGTAACTTCCTCTTAAATAAACAAGGACAACAACAAAAAAACAAACACTGTGCCCAAGGCACTTAGGGGAGGGAAACACACAACTGAAAAGATGTGCACAAGGCACTTAGAATAAAACTTAAATATATATATAAAATGTACAATATATATATATATATATATATATATATATATATAATGGATACAAAATCTTCTAATAGAAAGGTTTTAATTAATTCTATTGACTAGGATGGGTAGTATCTCTCCATCTAATTGGGCCAACTGAAAAGCATTATGTTGTTTGCGTTTATAGATCAAATAAGGACCACTCCACAAGCTGTCAAATTTGGTATGGTTGCTTGGCTTGGCCTTATTTTAATCTCACTTGAGGAATATATCCATTTCCTTAAAGTCCCTTGATATGGATCTCTTGTCAAAGGATTTATTGACTTGAGCTTGATGTGACTCTAGTGTTTTCATTACAAGGTCTCTTGTTTCTTCAAGCTCCATGAGTTCTATAGTCTCACATGCATGGGCTCATCTTCTATCAACTCCAACTAATGGGATAGTTATAATATAAGAAGCTCAAGAGAAATGGGTAACTTGGCTTCCATTCCATATACTAAGACATATGGATAATTACCAATGGTAGCCTTAGGAGTCACCCTATCAGCCCACAAGGTTGTCTTTAGTCTAGTGTATCATGTCCTCTAATTTTATTCCATAGTTCTAATGATTATTAGAAAATTTTAATTTGTGGACTTATCCAGTCCATTTCTTAAAGGATAATAGTTGGAAGAGGTGTTGAGGTATATGCCCATCTTGAGAGCCCATTCACTCATTTTTAGACCAAGGAATGCTAATGCATTATCAGAATTGTTATTGGATGAAACTCCAAACCTAGTCATAATGCTATCATATAAGTCTATAACTGCAACTTTGTTAGCTTCTTTCAATGTAATGTATTTTACCTATTTAGTAAAGTATTTAGTTATAGTAAGCACCCATCTATGTCTTGCTTGATGGAGGGCTGATCATTCCTATGAAATCTAACCCCCATTGTATGAAGGGTTACTCTACCTAAATTGGGTTAAGAGGAAGGCCTACTAATATTTGCTTAACAATAAATAAAACACACTTTTAACACTTTATTACCCATGAATATGAATATTTGAAGAGGTTGGGCTAGTAATAACCAACCCTCATTATCTTTTCTATTGTGGTTCTAGGTGTAAAATAACCTCCTGTAGGTCCATCATGGAATTGTTCCAAAATCTTGGTCACCTGGTCATTATCTATGCACATAAGGAGTAACCCATTTAGGTATCTTATAAAAAGAGTACCACCTACTAATGCATAAGGTATGGACTAAAGTCTGAAATACCTTCTTTTTGCATTATCTAGACCCTAAGGGCACTCGCCTATTATCAAAAAATGTGTCATATCCTAGAGCCAACTAGTGTGAGGTGGAGGTGCATCTATTTATGAGTTATGTTACCAAGATAACCTCTTTGTATTAATGAAGGTAATTAACCATATTTCTCACACAAGCCTTTACCTCTTACTAGCTTAGTGACCTTGATCTCCATGTCATACTCCATGACCTTGGTAATCCAACTAGCCCTCTTTTCATTTAAGTCTTTGTTAAGAAGGAAGTCTCTCACTCCTAGATGAGACACCATAAGATATATTTTTATATTGGAGAGCATTGGCATAAATTTTTTAAATCTTATTACTACTAAAAGGACTTGATTTTTTATAAAAGTATACCTCACCTCATACCCCTCAAGCTACTGACTGAAAAATGCTATTGGCTGCTCAAGTCCTTCACCATTATTTTGCACCAACATAGCTAATATATTATCAATATTGGCAAAGACATACAATATGAAATATCTTGATAAATCAAGATTCATGAGTGTGGGTGCTTGGGTAATGGCCTACTTGATAGCCTTGAATGTTGATTTACCTTCATTTAACCAAGTGAACACTTGGTTCTTCTTAAGTATAGCAGTGATGGGTTTGATCAAGTTTGCAAAACGAGGTATAAACCTTCTCACAAAGTTTATTTTACCAAGGAAAATTTGGAATCCCTTTTTATACTTGGGTAAGGATAAGGCCAAGATGGCACTTATTCTATCAAGATCAATAACTAATCCTTGTTTTGAAATAATATGACCCAATAGCTTACCTTCATGCATGGAAACCACACACTTCTTGGGATTCAAAGAGATCCCATACTCTTTGCATCTCTCAAAGATCAACCTAAGGTGGTCCACGTGTTCATTAACATCCTTGGAGAAAAATGTGATGTCATCCAAGTAGACCAACACCATTTTATTTAGTAATCTTTGGAAGACCATGTCCATTGCTCTTTGAAAAGTGGTCCTAGAATTTGATAGGCCAAAAGGCATCTTATGATAAGCATATGTACCCCATTTTTTAGTGAAGGTAGTCTTGTACTGATCTTCTTTCTTTACTAATACTTAGTTGTAACCTAAATATCCATCTAAAAGAGAAAATAATTATAAACCTATAACTATTTGAAGAAGTTGCTCCATGGATGGCAGAGGGTAATGGTCCTTCAAGGAGACACTATTTAGATCTCTAAAGTCAACACACAACCTAATCTCCCCACTCTTTTTCCTTACAAGAACCAAATTGGATACCCATGATGAGTGCTTGATGGGAAAGATGATCTTGTATTTAATTAACTTGGTCAACTCTCTCCTCATAAGCCCTTCTATTTTGGGGTTAACGGGCCTTTGTTTTTGCCTCGCAAGCTTAACATTAGCCTCCAGTTCTATAGTATGCTAGGATAATTTTGGATCAAAATATTTTAGGTCACTATATTACCAAACAAAGATGTCTAAATATTCCTTACAAAGTGTTATGAAAGCATACCTCTCAACCTTGTTATTTACATTCCTAAGTTTGAAAAGTTTATCTTTGAAGATGAGGACTCTTTCATAGTTTTCCTCATCGATTGATATTAATGACTTATCCTTTCTCATATGGTCTCCTTCATGAAAGATACTCTCAAGGGTTACCAACCCTTTAGGAATTTTTTTAGACCTTAGTTGAACAATTTGATCCTCATACTGATGTTGAAATTTACCTTGGTTCATTGAGGAAAACTCTACTTCCTACTACAAGAAACAAGTAATTTGTTTATCATTTTGAAAGACCTACTAGTGGGCTTCATTATCTAGTATTGATGTCCTCACCACCACCTTGACATCTGGCTAAACCTTAGCCTCTTTTAGCTTACTTGGAATATCAAACTGGGCTCCCACAGTAGCCAACCTATCAACATGTTGGTTTTGGTTCCTTGGCATAACTTGAATCTTAAAGGCTTTAAAATATTCAACTAGGTCCCATACTCTATTATTGTAGGACCTCATCAAATAATTATTCATAATGTTGAGGCCCCTAACTTGGTTTACTAAAATATCATTATCTCCATATTCTTGTAACTTCTTGATTCCCCTCTTACTGGCCCATTAGAGGCCATGTATTAGGCCTTCATATTCTGCTACATTGGAAGAGCAACTGAAATGGAACCTATAAGAAGAGAAATACTTATCATCTAAAGGGGAAACTAGGATTACCCCTACACCTACTCCATTTTTTCTCCTTGAACCATCAAAGAACAACTTCTACATATTGTTGAGGTCCTCTTTAGGTCTAATGAGGGAAGGCATGAGTTTACTTTCTTCATGTAGCAAATAGACACCCATGTCTCTTTCTTCAACACCTTCCAAAGGGTTGAGAAATTGATTATTCCCCATAGCTCATCCAAGAATAAGTCTAGAATATCTTTAGGACAATTATTCAATTATTGACCAATTATAAATTCACCCTCATCAAGGATAACATAATTGATGTTTATGCTATTTGGATGATGAGGCTTAATGTGTAATTATGCCATGGGCTCAGCCTTGATTGATACCTTGGTTCCATACCTTGTTCTGAAAGCCATGGAGGACCAATCTACTGCTAGATAACCCCCAATTTTGGCTATGAATTCTCTAGAAAGGCATAATGTAGATCAAGGAGTTACATCAAATATCAACACACCCTAAACCACCAAAACATTAAGACAAGCATGCAGGGTCAAGCTCAAATCCTTAATGATACTAGATGGCTTTGTGGAAGAACCATCAAGTTGAATAACCCCCTTAATATGTGGCTCATATTTGAGGTTTAGCTAATCAACTATAGACTTTGGCATTACTGAAATGTTAGCCCCACTATCTACCAAGAAATTATTCACCAAGAAATCACCAATTATTAATGAAATATAGAATGGAGGTTTGACCACCTTACTTGATCCTTCTCCCATAGGACCTTGGATTGCATTGGTGAGGACCTCAGTTTATTTACTTGGTTGTCTTCCTATAGTTGTTGTAACACCTATCTTGGACAAACCTTCTTGAAGGATGTCCACTTGACCGAGCATGGAAAGCATGTCCCACATTGGTACACTCACACTAGATTTCTTCATTTGTTAAAAAATGTTGATTGGTGGACCACCAACCTTCACATGAGATTTGGGGGTCACTACTATTGTTTGTTAAATTTGTGAGTTTATTGGATAAAAATGGGCCCATTGATTTTTATTTTTAGAAGGTCTTAGGACCTTTGGAGTGGCAACAGGCTCATTAGGCTTAGGCAACGAAGGGTTAATGATAGGAGGTTCTTTGACCACCTCTTGATTACCATCCATATTCCTTATTTTAAAAATTGTATTAGCTACCACTATAATGTATGATTGGCTAGAATTAACTTATTGATTGAGTGCATAACACTCATCTTGGGTTACTAATGACCATTATAACATCTGAATGGTTTGGTACCTAATTAGATCCTTCATCTTATAGAGACTATCCTAGTTTTGTCATCATGGGGATTTCTATGTTTTGAGCCATTAAGGCTTGATTGCATCCATAAGCCACAACTTACTGCCATTGGTCATTAAATTATTGGTTAAAACCATTAATTGGGATAATGGATTGCCTAAAAGATTTATTCCAAGGTATGGTCCCTTCAACCTCTTGAGCCATATTATTTTGAATAAGAACTAAGAAGTTGGAAGAGAATACAACATTTAGGTTATAACTGCTATGCTTATTGTAGCTAGGCTATCCTTGCCCTTGCTCATGGTTCTAGTTTTAGAAATTTCCCTTGAAGGGTGGTTTATTCCCTTGATAAGATTGTTGTTGAGGCTGATATGGATCTTGGTAAGGTTTATTGAAATGATCTTGATGCATTTTAAAATTTACTACATCACTTCCTAGGGATTGGAGCATGCTCTTAAGTTCTAGGTAGTTTTTTTCCTCTTAGGAATCACTTGATCCACTAGTGGAGACCTTTTCCTGCTTAGGCAAAGGTATAACATCAATTGTTGGAGTTGAAATAATAACATCAAGTGGGGGAATAACCATAGGGGGTGGTTTTATTTCAGGTAAAAGAGGTATTAGGAGTCTTAGAGAAAGCTTTCTACCCTGAACTAGGTAATTTTATGCTTTAATAACCACCTCATAAGCATTTGGCAATATTCCCCCTCCCATGGATTGGATCATTACTACTATATTGCTATTTAGAGCCTTCAAGTAGAATACAAATGAAAAGTTAGGGGATGGTCTAATAGAGGCTATAATTCTATTCCAAGCCTTTTGGAATATTGTGTTGAAATCTTGCATGAATTTATGGGGGGCTCTTTTAATTATGGTAAGATTTTCTACTAGTGAAAAATGGTCACTCTTGTCTATAAATATTTTACACAAGGCCTCTGCTAGCTGATTCCATGATTGAATAGAATTAGGAGCTAAGCCTCTATACCAATCTAAATTTTTTCCCTTAAGAGATATAACTAACAGTCTAATATCTATATTTTCTATAATGGCATTATGGATATTGCAAAAATTAGCTATGTCATTGATGTGCTTAGCAAGAGTTATGGCTTGGTATCCTATAAAATATGAGATGCTTTTGAGAGATATTACTAGAATTGGATCGTATTATTATAGATTCAAAGGACTTTGGCCACTAAATATTAAAAAATCTCTTTGGGGAATAATGGTAATGAAAGGGGCTAACAAAGTTCTTCTTGCATAGGTACACCTCATGACTGGTTTAGGAAAATGATTTCCTACATATGGGTGAGTATATGTGAACCTTAACCTTTTGGATAAATTTAAAGGTAATTTAACAAATTCAAAAGGAATACCTATATAAGTTGATCTTGTAGTCACATTTGGCATGAAAAATAGTTATTTTTCTACCAACAGATTGCTGAGTGTTCTTTAGAGTCACCTGATACTAAATGATGAAAGATATAACCACTATAGATTGATCAAACTAGCATCAAAATTGACCAATATTCTTTGAAAGTGGTCCCACCAAGTGTGCCAAAAATTGTTGTAGGCTGAAATTGCACCCTTGTGGGAGAGTTTTTCAAGCTCTCTCACTTCAATCTACAATATTGAAATAACCTCAAGATTTGGGTATCTTGTAATGAGGTTGAACCTCTAGGATTTTTAATGAGGCTAGCTCCTTAGATGCTTCACTTCAACTTATTTCCCACACTAAAATCTATTACTGAGTAAGGAAAAGGGAGAGGAAGTTAACATGAAAGGGAAATCTAAGCTAAGGATGGTGATGCACCAAAGATGAAATGATCCACTTTCATCTTGGAAACCTTAACCACTACTAATTAACCTAACAAATATATAGACTAATCTAATCCTATCTCAAGATCACAAGCATAATTGTTTTATGTGGAGGTCAAAGGGAAACCCTACAATTCAAAGGATAGAAATAAATAGGTTTGTGTGAGACACTATAAACTTTCGACACTTGAAGAAGGTACCAATGTTTAACACTTCAAACAACGTACAATGAACCAAAAGAATCAAAGCAAGATACATAGAGAAACTATAAATTATGAAAATGGACATACATCTACAAGTTAAACTCCAATAATGTATACTTGACTTCAAACCAGAATCAAAAAGTTTATCTTATTACTTCATGAGAGTGTTTACAAGGAAATTTTGATAAAGTAATTCTATCACCAATTGATGGATCCATTTTAAGGCTCAACAACCTGTATATATAGTAGAAAAGGATGAGAGAAAAGGGGAAGAGAGAAAGGAAGAGGGGAACCTATTTGAGATATGACAACTAAGTTGTTACTTTTTTGTAATGAATGCTCCACCATCCTTTTTGAACAATTAGGGAAATATTTTATTTTATACAAAAGAAACCTTTCTTTTTCCCAACAACCTCAAGTTACCTTGTTGATTGGAAAACATGATAGAAGACAAGAAAATATCCAAGAATCTCTTTAATTCTTGAGCTACCTTTTTTAATCACCTAATTTTCATCTATCATCCCCATGCCATATTCCACTTATCTTGCACATATAAGGACAAAATATGAATAACTTTGAATTTGAACCGAGCCATGCTACTTCTACATTAAGAAATTATTTGTTGGAGATGATGGCCATGTCAAAGGATAAGGACCTCTTCATTAATTACACCTACTAGCTCCTTCTTAGAAACGTGGACCAAATTTTTCCTAAAGATGGAAAACCAATCTAAGGACATTGGTTTTCATGTATTCATTTATGTCAATGTAAGTCCATACAAATCCAAATGGCTACTTGTAGGGGTTCAAATTTTAACATTGTTTGGCCCATCATGGGATATTTGAATCCTAATGGCTATTTTATGAGCTTGAAATTTGACTTTGGCATGAACGTCATCAATTCCTTCAGATTTTTTCTCTTAGACCATTTCCTACAGACAATTCCTTTGAAAGAATTTCCTTAGGCTATTTTCCTAAATTTATCTCTTTTGGCTATTTATTTTGGCCCTTTTTTTTGAAATAATTCATTGACTTTTCTTCAGGCTATTCTTTTGAAGGAATTTTTTAGACTTCCTTATGGCCTTTTATTTTTGGAATTTTCTCCCGAAGAAATTATTTTGGCATTTTGAGATGAACTTTTCTTTCAAATTTTTTTTCTATCACTTCCCTTTGGATAATTTATCTAAAAGAAACCATGTCTTTGGACATTTTGCTTGGACCCTTTAGAACTTTGAAAATGAACCATTTTTCCTAGAAGTGCCTTTTAGATTTTTTGCAAAGGATCTTTTAGATTTTGAAAATTACCCCTCAAACAATTGAAATGTCCCTTTGGAATTTTTGAAAATGACCCTTCAAAAAAAATGAAATGGACCCTTTGAAATTCTCAAAACGCTGCTTTTGCTTTGAAAATACCCTTCATAATTCTTGAAATAGTCTTTCAAAACTTTTGAAATGGTCTTTCAAAACTTTTGAAATGGTCTTTAAAAACTTTTGAAATGGTCTTTTCCTTTTGAAAATAACCCTTTGGCATTTTTGAAAAGATATCCTTTAGGAAAATTGCTTTGGACAAAATATCTAAAATAATTCTTGACACTTAGATAAAAACCTTGAAAACAAAACCTCTAAAAGAATAAACACTTGGTGAAAAATAGTCTTGAAAGAAGAGAGACACTTAGTCAAAAAGGGATCCCAAAAGAAAAGAAACACTTAGTCCCCACAAAGTCTAAAAGAATGAATAAGTAAAGACTAAGTTGAATAAAATATTTTGCATTTAACTTCTGGCTTGAAATATTATCCTTGAACATTGCTACTGGATCCTTAGAAAACCTTGCTTGGATCCTCTCCATTTGTAAATGTTGGATCCATTTCTAAGCCTTTGATCCACTGCTTCATCAAACCATGCAAGAGTTTTATATGTGGGCCAAAAATAGCCAACAATGCCCAACATAAGTAGTGGGTAGAGTATCGGTCCAAGTATAATAAATCAACCTGCTAACATGCTCAACATATCAATTAATTATACTACTATTAGAGGTATGGGAGGTGGACTAGGGGTGGAATGACTGACAATAGGAGGTGGAGCAGGAGGAAGTGGTGGACTTACTCCCATGAATAGGACTTAGAAGTTCTCAGTAACCTTTTTTAAAAGTACCTCAACCACCTACTATATATTATGAAATCATTCTTCATGTACCAACATATCAAGGTATGGAGAGTGATGCAGAGCATGTTCATAAGTGTGAACTCATCTAGAGATTGCATGGCATAACTTCCTCTGAGTATAAATTAACTTAGTTTGTAACCACACTTATAAAAAGAATACACAAGTGGTATAGGAAGTATGACCCTCAAAAATCAATCGTTGATTATGACCAACTCATGATAACATTTATTAAAGAGTTTGATATTCCAAAATTTGAGCAATAAAGTATTACTACACTAAAATATAAACAAAAGAGATAATTGAAAGCATGCACAAGTATGATTCATGATTCAAGACAAATTATCTAAGCTATCATTTGATATTAATTCTTATCAGCATGTCTAGTGGTTTATGGGAAGCTTGTTACTTCCTTTTATATGAATGTTGTTTCAAAGAACCTTTACCTAACCATTCAAGGCCCTAAAAGCTACCATTCAAACTAAATATATTGGTAGCATTGATACTAAAACTAACCCTTTTATGAAAGGTCAAATATCTTCATTGGCATCACAGTTAGAAAAGCTGACTACAAACACTACTCATGACACTCATAGTGGTGTTTGGTATACTTATTATGATTTTGAGGGTCATAACAAAAATAATTGTCCTCAAAAGAACATCCAAACTATGCTAAATCAATATTATGAAAGTTTTCATGAAGAGAATGATGTATGATCTTATCCTCTATTACAAAGGGATATGTAATCTATAGTGTTTTACTATTGTTATACATGTGATGTATATACCCATGACACAAATGATTACCACCTTATTAGTGATATACATGAGGCACATGCATATGGTATGCATCAAAATTTTGTTTCAAATAAACAAAATAGTGGTGGGTATTATGGATGAGGTTGAGGATGGGGAAAAGGAGGTATACATTTATCACCATAGACATGATATAAATGTGGGTCTCTAGATCACTACCAGTGAGACTATCTAGTCTATCTAACATGTGATTTTTATAAAAAAATCACTAGTTAGAGGAATTCCCTAATTTATACATAGCCACCATAAAATAAATAAATGAAAAGGGTGGTAGTATGATATGCATTGATAATCCACAATATCAATCACACTCTATCACTCTAATAGCCCAACAGGTTAAAATCACAACATGTAATGGTGGATAGTCCCAGTCTATGTCTATTCCACCCATTGAGAAGGTAAAATGTGAAGAGAAATGTGTAATAAGGTATTTTGATAATTAATAAAAAAATAAGTTCTCCAAGATACTATGACCTTAGTATGTTAATTACAAGGGAAAATTTAATTCCTTAAGGACTATGATGCTACCTAACATGCTAATATGCAGAAGGCCATTGAACATAACGATGCAACACAAGATGACTTACAAGAACATTGAAATTCCTATTATAAGATTATTTTACACCAAATTTAAGTAATTAACTTAAACATCAGGCACCAAGGCCAACTAAATACCATTGATTAAACCATGCTCAATGACAAGATACTCGTATTCCTCCTAGCCCTCAAGAGGATAAAGATATATTGATGAATGCTACCATCGATGGATGGGTGATTTGAGATATTTTAGTGGATATTGGTATTGAGGTTAATGTCCTCAAAAAATATGCATGGTAAAATATGGCTATCCCAACTTTATAACCATAACCTCATTCATTTTTTATGGCTAATAAAACCTATGCTCTACCAATTGAAATTCTTAAAAATGTAACTATCAATATCCTTGGGGTACCTTTTAAGGTTGAATTTGAAGTTATAGAATTGGATGAGGATGATGACTTAGAACCCTTTTGGGTCAAAATTGGTTATATACTATTAATGTTGATTTAAGATTCAAAAAGTGATCTATTAGCTTTGAAAACATTGATTAGTGAGTTTTCATTCCTTTGGACCAAGCACATGGGCCCCCATATATAGAACCTATTAACATAAATGAGGATATTAATCACATCTACAATGTCACAGCTCAAGGTAGTGAGCATCATGATCCTACTCCTCATGGCATCCTCTAGTGCATGAACACATAGTCCCTTTATGATATTATGAGTAATTCCTATGATTACTGGGCCTAAGGTGACTACAACCTTATTAAGAGAGTGTGTGGTGCCATTGGTAGTTATGAAGACATTCAGTGCTAGTAGCACAAGCACCATAGGTTTTTTTATCTTATCACTAGATAAGTAATGTAAGGACCAATTGTGGCTATATCTTTTGAAAGGCATGATGAAGCTCCATAATTTCATAAGCAAATGGAAGTCCATGACTTTGTCTAATGACTAAAGGCCTTATATGACTCTGATAATGATCATATGTAATCACTAGTTCACCTTCTTGATGGCATGGAAGTGAGGCAATGGTGAAATCATAATGAGAATATCCTTCATTAGGATCAAGTATGATATAATTTACATCACTGGTTCCATCATGAAAACTATATACAAGGCACAATTATCTATAGTGAAGTACGAGAACCACAACCACACCTAGAAGCCTATGAAGCAATGTGGTTGGCCAATTAATATTTATTACCAAAATATCTATGGGTACATGAATTTTATGAAACTTATGCATATAGGCTAGAGCATGGTATGTTCATGAGTAATGTCATTTACGTACCTATTTCTAGCATTTGCTAAAAAATAACATGGTTTTGGAATTATCTTATTCATCCCCAAGGATGGATTTGAACCTCACACTACAAAAAATGTCTCAAGTAGTTATTGGTGACCCCAATCCTATTAAGGATAAAATAAAACACATACATGGTGTATTAGAAGAAGGATTGGCCATTTTTAATGATCCAATTGAGTAATCTTCCTCTACACTAGAACATGTCCTCAATCATTCACAACATGAAGAAATTTGAAAAAAAATCAAAAATTTGTTTTTAATATCAATGAAGTTGAAGGGTCTAAATCACATAACCCATTAATTTTGGAAGCATAATTATTGAGATGTGGGTGAATCACTCTTCAAAACATTAATTTAATTCCACTTAACATTCATGAGTCATTCATACAAACATATGGATTAATCAAAGCACAAACAACCATACATATGCATATGAAATACAAGAACACATCACATATGTGGAAAAAAATAAAGGGGAATAAAACCCAATAATATATGGAAATGGAATACATTCCTATAAGATAAAAACAAAATTTAGTGAATCACCAATTCCGTATGGAGCACCAACCCCAACTAGCCAAGCACCCACTTGTAAGGACGCACCAACCCTCTAGATGTCTCAACACCAACTCATCCACCTAATTTATTTGATAACCTATAGAAAAATATGTTTCTCACACAATATATGATGATCACCTTACTTATCTCTTCACTCTCTTATCGCTCTCAAACTTCCTTCTAGGCCTCTTCACTTAACTAGGTCTCTCTATGATTGATTAGGTGATATGACCTTGATATACACACTAAAAACTTATATTATATATTCATGACAGTACTTATAATCTATTTTAATGGTATATAATACCTCCTTACACTCAAGGATCTTATATCTCATTCGATTCTCAATCCCATCCACTAACACACTAATTAGGCCTAAAAAGCCTAGTTCTTATACAAGCTTCTTGCTCATACACCTCTTGGTTGGCCAAACACACTTGACCACTTAGATTTGAAACATAATATACATTAATAAATGGTACAATTAATAATAAATCATTACATTAGGTTTCCCATAACTAAAATAGACTAATCCTTCTTTAGGTCTCATGGAGACCTAATTCCATTAGGCCTACTTTAGAACACATTACCTTATGACCCCTTGAAAAACTATAAACCTATATACATAACAAAAAATTTTCATAAAAAAATAAAATAGGCCTTATACAAAATATTATGATCACCATGACACTTTTTAGGCCCAACCACCACTTGAAACACTCCATTAGAATTGCTCACATTAGGCCTTTGAACACATAGAAAAGTTCATCTTGAACAAATAAAGATACCACATAATAAATCAACATAACCATGAAAATAAATAACTTATACATAACCTAAATTACCTAAAAAATATCACCATATATATTAGACACTTCAACTCAAGGTATTGGGCCTCAAACTCATCACTGCAACTTGATTAGTCAGAATTGCTAGTTTACCTTAAAGACTAGTCATGGTGACTCAGACCTCCAACACTTTTATAAATTTTTTTAATGAATTATGATTCATGTATATGGTCATATTATATATAAAAACCATATTTAAATATAAATATAATGTGGTCTAATGATAAATATTGGTCTTTCAATCCAATATCATGACCTTATATCTCATTGTCTTATATGAACCAGATAGGTCAACTTGTGAGCAACATTTTCACCATAATCACTACCTCAAAAACTTATACCAACAATTAAAATGTATAAAAATTATTTAACATAATATTTATGCACTTGGTTTCATCATTATATCATGAAAACACATTCCAATTCATCTTCTCACTATTGCTTGGGTTTTTCACTATTAGCACCATTAGGCCTATTAGCGACTAGCTAATTTGGATGGATAGTTTATCATAATTTAGGGATATAAAATATCCATAAACCTTAATTTACATGAAACATTAGTCTCTACCTTCTTCCTCCATCCATTTTATTATTATGTCTAATGCAACTTTTTAATTCTACAATAACTTATTTAGAAAAAAGTTGGTAACTCAAAATTTTATCTCTCCTCTCTCTAACCAATACCACATATAGGTACCTAAGAGAGCCAAATAAAATATAAAATATCTTACATGATCATAAAAATCCATTATAATTACTTTTTATCAACATCGGGTCCTTAATTAGAGTTCTAAGAGGGTTTAAACTAGTTTCCACTCTTAATGATCATTTATAAAGCATATCCCATAAATATAAAAAATAATGCCTATAATTTTGAGATAGGAACCTTCCTAATCTACCATGAAATACTTAGGTTCACATGCAAAGTTTTTATGATCTAATGAGTACAATAAAATCTTTCTCAGGTTGAGAACCCTTCATTCTGAGCACTCAAGAGACCTCTAAACAACTTTTTATGCCTTGTCCTTAAAAATATAACTTCAAACTTAATTTAAATGATTAAAAAAACCTGAATAACCTTTTTTAATAATCAACTACTCACACTTTCCTTAAAAACTGATCTTGATATCCCATTAGGCTACACACTCTATCTACACCATTGTCTTAATATCTTACTAGGCCTTGAACTGATCTTCAAGACACTTTACATGCTCTCAAAACCTCAATATCATGATAAAAATATAAATATTATTCCATAAAACCTATCTATTATTCTTAAACATTTCCATACATAATTTACATGTATTGATAATAGATCATGATACCTCATTAGGCCAGCTAGGGTTTAGGGGTGGTCTAGATGCAAACTTGGTCTGAATGTCTTACCCCTATAGGATTACCTTGAAACTCTCATGAGTGATACAATGCCTCATATAAATTATAAAATATTTATATTCATCATTCACAGTACTATGTTCATTCATTTTTATGCAAATACCTCTTCATGTCATGACTAGGCTCATAACTAGGCTTCTTATGCAACTTGACATCAATGACCTAGACCTTCATGTAACCATAAATCATTAGTTGCCTTTAAATTTTATATTTTTACTTAAAATTATCTTTAAATACAACATATTATAATTAAAATATTCCATAAATGCTCCTTATCACATCAAGACACTGCCAACTAGGCACACTCTTTCAATGACATCAACCTCATACAAGATGTACCTTTGACATCAATGATAATACTCAATAATCTCCCCCTTTTTAATTGATGGAAAACACTTTCAAAAAATTCTCTCAACAAGAAACTTCTTCCTCATTATTAAATTTATCCCCCTTTCACATAATTGACAAAGTGATGTCTATAACTTCTTGTATCACACTCCTTGCAAGAAAAACACTCAACACACAAGACTATGAGTTTATGAGCCATAATAAAAACATGATCCCCATATCTCCATGCATACCTTCTTGGAAATACTAAATTAATATTGGATATAATATACTACCTAATTAAATCCCCCTAAGTACTTAACTTCCTCAATGACTGTTAAGAGCAGGAATTACACCCAATTCCTTTCTTAGGTATTTAAATGTTGCCTTTGGAAGTGGTTTAGTCAAAATGTCTGTAATCTAATCTTGTGTAGAAACATATTCAAGTATGACACTTTGTTCACTTACTTTATCTCTTATAAGATGATACCTAATGGGAATGTTCTTAGTCCTTGAGTGCATGATAGGGTTCTCTGAGATGCTTATAACACTTGTATTATCATAGTAGATAGGGCTAGGACCATCATACTCCACCTTATAGTATTTTAAGGTCTATATCATCCATAAGACCTGAGTGAAACATAAATATACTAAAATGTACTTAGATTCATAAGTGGATAATACTACCAATGGTTATTTTTTCTTATCCATGAAACTAATCACCCACCTAAAAATAAATCTATTCCACTGGTACTCTTCCTATCATCTATACTTCCTACCCAGTCAACATTTGAATAAACTATCAAATCTCCTTTCTCCTTAGATACCACAACCAAAAATCCATAGTCCCCTTGAGATAGCTAAGTATCCTTTGACTACTTGTAGATGATTTTCCTTTAGATCTACTTGAAATCTTCCTACAAGACCTACTACTTGCATGATGTCAGGTATATAGGCAATGTTGTATACCAAAATTCTAATAATTGATCTATATGATGTTTGATTAACCTTTGGATACTCATATTCCTTGATAAAATTATACCCTTTGATCATAAGTGTACTAACTACCTTGAAATCTTCCATTTCAAACTTCTTCAACATCTCTCTTATGTACTTGGGTTGTGAAATGAATAAACCTTTTTCATATTGAATGATTTTCAATCCAATAAAGAATGATAGTTCTCATATCATGGACATATAAAACTCTTTCTTCATCACCTCTACAAAGGCCTTAGTTAAGTTATCATTATCTCCACCAAAGATGATGCCATCCACATAGATAAATACTATCAACTAATGGTCATATTCTATCTTTATGTACATATTACTATCTATAACTCCTTTTTTGAATCCTTGATCAACATATACCTATCCAACCTAGTATACCAAGATCTAGGAGCTTGATTTAGACCATAGAGATACTTTTTCAATATGTAAACATAGTCCTTGTCACTTAATAGTGAGAACCCCTCAGGTTTCTCTATGTACACCTCCTCTTCAAAATTCCCATTCAAAAAGGCAGTTTTGACATCCATCTAGTATACCTTGAACCTTGTGAATCTTGTATAAGCTAGAAATAATTTGATGGCCTCCAATATTTCTATTGGTATAAAGGTATCCTCAAATTCTACCCCTTCAACTTGTACATATCCCTTGCATACCAATATAGCCTTATTCCTAGTGACTTCTCCATCTTCATTCAACTTATTTTTAAACACCCATTTTGTGCCAATGACATTATTATCTTTAGGCCTAGGAACTTGTTCCCAATTCTCATTCTTCTATATTTGGTATAACTCTTCATTCATATCACCTATCCAAAATTTATCTTTTTTTGCTTCTATAAGGTTCTTAGGTTTAATTTTAGACAATAGAGCAACACTATATTTATTTAGATTACATACCAATCTTTTCCTTCCCTGCATACCTACATCCTTGTTACAAATGATATGAGATTCAAGATGATCTCTTTGAATATATCTTGAGGGTAATTTTGAGTCTTGTATCTCCTCAACTTATTCTTTTTCCTCATCATCAATATTTATTATTTTCTCTTCATTCTTGAAGTCTAGATTCTATGATATATCCTTTGACTGTGAGTGTGATTTCCTCATTTCATCAATCTTCACATTGGTGTTTTCCATTATCTTATGAAACATATTGATATAGCATCTATAAGCTAAGATTATTAATGAATACCCTAAGACTATACCTTTATTATTCTTAGAATCAAACATACCTAAGTTATCCTCATCTCTTTTGATGAAACATTTACTTATAAACACTCTAAAGTGTTCCACATTAGCAGGTCTACCTTTCCACAATTCATAAGGGGTGTTTTTGCCATTAGTCCTTATTTATCCTATATTTAATATATAGAATACTTTAATTACTACCTATTTATAGTACCCCTTATATAATTTAGACTCATTTAGCATAGTTCTTTCCATCTCTTGGACTGTCCTATTCTTTCTTTCCACTACCCCATTTTGTTGAGGTGTCTTGGCTGCTGAGAACTATCTCCTTATCCCATTGACCTCATACAAGTCATAAAACTCATTAGACCAAAACTCTCTTCCTATATCAGATCATAGGCACTTGATATTTCCATTCTTATCATTCTCAACAAGGGCCTTTAATGCCTTTAAATTATCAAGAGCTTTTGATTTTTCCTTCAAAAATGCTTCCCAAGTCATTCTTGTGTATTCATCTATGACTAACATGAAGTAGCTATCTCCTTGAATACTCTATATTTTTATAAGACCATAGAAATCAGTGTGTATAAAATCCAAGGGTATTATATTAGAGTACTTCTTAGACTTGAACCTTCTTCTAGTCTAATTACCATGTTGACATGCCTTGAAAAGTATGTTTGTAGGTTTGGTGATCTTAGGCATGTTATTCATAGATTTATTAGTGCTTATCTTAACTAGATTTTCAAAGTTTAGGTGACCTAACCTTCTGTACCATAGCTAAATTTCATCCATATTTCTCATAAATCATCTCTCCTTGTTGATTTCATTAAAGACACATAATTTATTCTCAATCCTCTTAGTATTGATAATTAGCTTTGCTGATTTGGATCTCCTTATCTCACACCCTCTATCATGAAAGGTTAGTGTGTGTCCTTCATTTCACATTTGACTTACACTAATTAGGTTATGTTTTAAACCTTCCACAGACAACACATTTAATATCTTGGTCTTTCCATTACCCAAATTCTATATGCCCTTGCCAATTATCTTGGTAGTTGTTTTGTCTCCAAATCTCACTATTATTGCAACATTATTCTTTAATGAGATGAAATTATTTTTATCTCGTATCATGTGTCTTGAGAAACCACTATCTATATACCATTTCATGCCTTCATCTTGAATGTGAAACACAGTCTAAGCTAGCATATATTCCTCTTTAGTCTTTTATTCCTCCTTAGCAAATAATCCATCTTGACTCTTGGGCTTAATATGATCAGTCCTAAATTTTTTTGGTTTCCACACCAATGTTTAACCCTTATGATTCACTCTAGAAACTCCATATACCTTGTTTAGTCCTCTTGACTAATGACTTCTTTCATGGTCCCATGATAACTCATCCCTTGAGACCATTCTACAATCACTTGCTTTATGACCAAAGATATGACATGAAAAACAACAACCATTGAAAGAATTGGAATAACTCATTACATTGGGATACTTGATTGGTATCTTCATGTTTAATTTCATGTTTGTGCTTTTAAATTGTTCTCGATTATCACACTCTTTTTCAAAATTGCTCATCTTGTATATTAACTACTCATACTCAACCTTAAAAATTACAGATTTATCTTCAACTAATCATACTCAAGTTATTTTGATCTAAATTTTATATTGAAACTTTATAATTTATTCTTGAGATCCTTAATGATATTATCATCCCTTTTGGTTTCTTTGACCCAATCAATCTTTAAGGTACAAATTCATTCCTTAAGATATTTAACCATAGATCTCAAATTAGGATTTCTCTTATTTTGATGCTTCAAATCATCTAAGACACTTATGATCTCAACTTCAAGTTCTATTTTAGCTTCTCCTTCTTCATAATCATAGTATATTTCTTCACCATACATGTTGTCTTCTTGATCACTAGAGATCTTGTGCTTCTTAGGATCACCTTCAAGCTATTAGGACTACCTCAAAGGACCAAGATATAATACCAATTATTATAAGTAAAATAAATAATAAGGGGGATGAATCAATCTTCAAAACATTCATTCAATTCCATTTAACATTCATGAGCCATTCATACAAACATATAGATCAATCAAATCACAAACAATCATACATATAAATATGAAATACAAGAACACATCACATATATGGGAAACACTCAAGGGGAAGAAAACCCACTGATCTATGAAAATTAAATACAGTCCTATAATACAAAAACCAAATTTATTTAAGCACCAAATCTACATGGAGCACCAACCCCAACTAGCCATGCACCCACTTGCAAGGAGGCATCAACCCCTTAGATGATTCAACACCAACTCAGCCACCTAATTATTTTTATCACCTTTAAAAAACTATATTTATCACATAATATATGATTATCACCTTCTTTGGATATTCACTCTCTTATCTCTCTCAAATTGCCTTTTAGGCCTCTTCACTTAACTAGGTCTCTTCAAGATTGATTAGATCATATGACCTTGATATTTATACTCAAACATTATATTAGATATTTATGAAAATCCCTATAATCTCTTATTATGACATATAAAACCTCCTTCCACTCAAGGATCTCCTATCTCATTCGCTCCTCAATCCAATCCACTAACACACCAATTGGGCCTAAAAAGCCTTGTTCTTATACAAGCCTCTTGCTCATACACCTCTTAGTTGAAAAAACACACTTTCCCACTTATATTGGACACATAATAGGCCTTAGGACACATTAAAATTAATAATAAATCATTACATTAGTTTTCCCATAAATCAAATAGATCAAATCCTTCTTTAGGTCTCATGGAGACCTAATTCCATTAGGCCTGCTTTAAAACACATTACCTTATGACCCCTTAGAAAAATATAAACCTATTTACATGGATTTTTTTCTTCATAAAAAAATAAAACATTCATTATAATATAATCATCATGACACTTTTTATGTCCAACCACCACTTGAAACACTCCATTAACATTGTTCACATTAGGCCTTCGAAAACACAAAAAAGTCTATCTTGAACAAATGAAGATAAAAAATAATTAATCCACACAAAAATGAAAATAAATAACTTATAAATAACATAAATTACCTCAAAAATATCACCATATTTTTTAGACACTTCAAATTAGGGCATAGATCGTCAAACTCCTCATTGTAACTTGCTTACTTAAAACTTCCAGTTTACCTTAAAGACTAGTCATGGTGACTCAGATCTCTAACACATGTATTGAAACTTTACATGAATTATTATGAATGTAAATGGTCATAATATATCTATATAAAATATTAAAATATAAATATAATATGGTCTACTGAAAAATATTGGTCTTTCAGACCAATCTTATGACCTTATATCTCATTGTCTTATTTGTACTAGATAGGTTAACTTGTGAGTAAATTTTTCACCATATTCAATGACCTCAAAAACTTATAAAAAAAATTAAAATGTCTTAAAATTCATAAAAAAACATATTTATCCACTTTTTTTCATCATTATATCATGAAAACATATTCTAATTCATCTTCTCACTACTGCCTGGGTTTTTCACTATTTTCACCATTAGGCCTGCTAGTGACTAGCTAACTTGGATCAATAGTTTAGCATAATTGAAGGAAAAAACTTGTATATAAACATCATGGAAATGAAACATGAGTATCTTCCTTATTATTCCATCCATTTTCTTACCATGTCTAATGCAACTTTTGACTTCTACAACTATTTCTTTATAAATAAGTCTATAACTCAACATTTTCTCTCTCCTCTCTCTAACCAATACCATATATAGGTACCTAGGAGAATAAAATACAAGATGAAATATCTTAATTAATCATACAAATACATTTTTATCACTTTTTATCAACATCTTCAACATCAGGTCCTTATTAGGGTTTTAAGAGGGTTTAAACTAGTTTCTACTCTTAATGATCATTCATAAAGCATAACCCCTCAATACAAAAACTAATGCCTATAATTTGTATATAGTAATATTATCAATCCAACATGAAATACTTATATTCCCATTAATTTTTTTTACAAGCTAATGAGTACAAGAAAATCCTTCTCGAGTTGAGAACCCTTCATTTTGAGCACTCGAGAGACCTCCAAATAAATTTTCATGCCTTTTCATTCAAAATAGAACATAAAAATTATTGTACATGCTTAAAAAATATTTAATCACCTTTATCATTCTCACCTACTCACACTTTCCTTGAAAACTTATCTTGATACCCCATTAGGCTATACACTCTCTCTACACCATAGTCTTCATATCTTACTAGGCCTTGAACTGACCTTCATGCCTCTTTTTACTCTCTTAACACATCAATTTCATTATAAAAATCTAAATATTATGCCATAAAACCTATCTTTCATGCTTAAAAACTAACATAAATCCTTCACATGTCTTGAAAATAGATCATGATACCTTATTAGGCCAGGTAGGGTCTATGAGTGGTCTAGATACAAACTTGGTTTGAAGGTCCTACCCCTATAGGATTACCCTGAGACTCTCATGAGTGATCCACTACCTCAATTAAATGTTAAAATAGTGACATACATCCTTCACATGACTATTTTCATTCATTTTTATGAACATAACTCTTCATGTCATGACTAGGCTCATGACTAGGCTATGTATGTAACTTGACATCAATGACTTGTACCTTCATGAAACTATAAAGAATTAATTGCCTTAAAATTATATATTTTGAATTCAAATTATATTTTATGACAACATATTTCAATGAAAACACTCCATAAATTCCCCTTGTCACATCAATACACTACCAACTAGGCACACTCTTTTAATGACATCAACCTCATGCAAGATGCACCTTTAACATCAATGACAATACTCAACAATTAAAAAATAGTTTGGAAGTACCCATGGAATATGGAACTATAAGTGTTCATAACACTATTCTAGATAAAACTCATCTATACTTCAAACCACTTCAAATCATACATCAAAACATTACCATAGATGATGCACCAAAGATGGTTACTGTAGGAACCTACTGGTTTGATACTGAGATTTCTAAAGTGTTTGAGCTAATGAAAGAATACCAAGATGCTTTACCTAGTAATTATAGTGAAATGAAGGGTGTTCACCCATCCTTGGTAAAAATTCATATCAAACTAGTTTAAGGTGCTCGCTTAGTTAGGAAATGTCCGTATATAATGAATCCAAATTTATGTGCATAGGTTAAGGAAGAAATTGATAGTATGTTATGCACTAGAGATATTATTCCAATCGATAAGTTTGAATAGGTTAGTGCCATGGTGATAAGCATAAATAAATATGGGTGAATTAGGATTTATGTAGACTATTAGATACTTAATGCATCTTATGTTATTGATCCTTTTTTGAGGCCTTTCACCAATTAAATCTTTGAGGGTATCACTGGGTGTGAAATTTACACCTCCACATATGGGTTTTCTAGATACCATCAGGTTCAGGTCATCAAGGAGGATAGACCAAAGACTATATTTAACACTAATTGGGAATATTTTTCATATACCATCATACCATTTGAGTTAAATAATTCACCCACTATATTCTCTTGAATAACCATTAAGGCCATTAAAGACTTCATCTATAAGTTTTTTTAGGTTTGTTTGGATAATTGGATAGTATACAACTTGGTGAAATACCATTATTCTAATATTAGTATTTCTTTTTAATGCTACATAATTCTTCAAATCTCTCTCAACTTAAAAAATGTCTTTTTTCTACTCCATTCAATGTTCTCCTTGGTCATATTATATACCGAGATGGAATTTTGGTAGACCCCACTAAGGTTGCCATCATTATTTATCTACCAATACCAACAACCCAATGATAGGTTTGTGCATTTCTTGATCATAATGGGTACTATAAGAAATTTATCCAAGGTTATGCAAAGATTACCGCACCATTAGAGGAGATATTTAAATAAAACTTAATTTGGACCCACTCATGCCAAGAAGATTTTATAGCCTTGAAAGAAAATCTCATCACTAATCTAATTCTCTAGTTCCCTAATTTGACTAAATCATTTCATGCCCATGTTGATGCTTTTGGTATGGCAATTAGTGTGATACTCACATATCCTAGAGAAGACAACCTAGATTACCCTATTTAATTTTCAAGTAGAAAGCTTACTTTGGATGAGAGAAACTATACCACAATGGAGCATAGCACACTCTTCATGGTTTATACTTTACAAAAGTTCCAATAGTATCTATTGGTGACTCCTTTTGTGTTCTACATAGACCATGATGCATTGAAATACCTAGTTAATAAACCTATTTTACATGGTCCCATTTTATGTTGGATTTTGTTATTCTAAGAATTATAATTCTCCATCATAGTCAATCTAGGTAAGACCAATTTCAATCCTAACCATCTCTATGAAATTGATTTTGGTGAGCTAGCACATGCCATCAAAGATGACTTGCCTGACATATAGTTCTTTCATATTTCACGTGTTCCTAAGGATTAAAAAGACATAGTATCCTTGTTGACTATTGGCATAACTCCAAATCATTTAAGTACATAGGTTAAGAAGCAACTAGCCATCTACACTACACCATTCAAGCTCATTAGAGGCAACCTCTATAATCTTGGATGAGATGAAGTCCTTTGATGTTGTGTCATGAAACATGAGTGCCTTAGTATGCTCCATGAGTTCACAAAGGTATTATTGGAGGACACTATTCAGGTGAGGCTACTACATACAAAGTTTTTTTAGCTAGTCTATGGTGGCCTACACTATTTTAAGATGAAAATCTGCATACATGACAATGTGATATTTTCCAGTGTATAGGAAAACCAAATTTCTAGGATGAAATGCTATTACATCTTATTATATTGAAAAAACCATTTGAGAAATGGGTCATTAACTTTTTTGGCCCCATAAACCTAGTCAAATTATTATTGGTTCATGCTATGTCATCATAGTAATTGATTATCTCACACATTAGGTTGAGGCTTGGCCAACATGAGATTGTACTAAAAAACTATAACACATTTTATATGGGAACATATTATTACAAGATTTGGCTATCCATTAAGTTTTACTAGTGACTGTGGTACACACTTCCTCATTGAGACTATTCAAGTATTACTAACTAAATTTAAGATTTCCCATCATAAGATAATGCCATATCATCCCTAGGCAAATGACACTACTGAGGTGTTCAAATAAATCTTGGGCACAATCCTTACAAAAATTTCTAATATTAGACTCACCAATTAGGATGATTAGGTGTCTATAGTTATTTAGGCCTACCAAACAAATTTTGATCACCTCAACAATATTACACCATTCAATCTAGTGTTCAACACATAAGTAGTTCTTCTATTTGTGTTTTTGGTTCCTTCTCTTTGCATTGCACATGTTGGATGACTAGACATTTAACCATCATTGAAAGCATATTTAGATGCCTTGTAATAATTGGATGAAGCACATTTTATATCTTATTGAGTCAAAATGTGGAGAAATGCAAAAAGAAGACATGGCATGATCGCCACCTCAAACATAAGATAGTTAAACTAGGAATGCAAGTCTTAATCTATGAATCCTAGTTTGTGCATCACTTAGGGAAGATTTATGTTCAATTGGATGGTCCTTTTATTGTTCAAAATGTTTTTCATACATATGCATGTCATTTGAAAAGGTTGGATGGTAGATTTATTCCTAGTCATTACAATGGTAGTTGGATGTGTCTATTTTTCATTTTGAGTTTGTTTTCAATAGTACTAATAAGCCATATGCCATTAGTTTAGGATTTATTTATTTCAATAGAGCACTTCTTTAGTTTCACATCCATTTTTTTTATTTTTTTATAATGGTACTCATGTTCTTGGGGAGGAATATGAATTAAAATTAATATGGGGTAAGGGGTGTTATTTATGTTGGGAAATGGTCCATAGGGATATTCATAGATGTAGAGGCATGCAAGCAAAGGTGTAGAAGGATAAAGGCTATACAGGGTGTGGCATGTAACCATAATATCAATTCAATCAATAATGATCCCTCCTATGGTATGAATATTCAAATGTTTCTAAAACTATCATACACTTTGAGAAAATCATGGGACAAGACATGCCATTAATATAAGGAGGTAGTGGTCATGGAAAGTTTGACAACATCACATCATGGCAATAATATTAATCACATTTATTGAAAGAAGTGATGGTTGAAGAGAGCAAGGTAGTAAATGTAAGTTACCCCCTAAAACCTATAAAAATACATTAGGGGGCTCAGTTTACACTTTACATTTGCATTGAGTGTGATTTTATAGATCCAAAGAGAAAAGAACCAAGTTCATGTTATTTTATGATAAGTGCAAAGTATTGATTCCTAGTTCATTGATCATTAGGAGTGTGGTTTTGTCTAAAAAAACAACTAGAAATAACTAAACTAAAAAAATGTAGAGGAATTATTGGATTGTAGGCTATAGAGGATGGTGTCTATCATTAATGAGCATCAAATCAGGAGAGCTAAGACACTTTCATATCAAAAACATATTCATTTGGGAACATTAGATGGCCCTGCCTCAACCTTTAAGATCCATGAAGGGTGATGCATCCTAATAAAAAGGCCCAATAAAGTGAGCCACTACTAGTTATTATAGAGGTAGAGGAGCTAAGTATTGGTGGGGAAATAATATTAATTAGGAAGAAAAAACCTAAAGAACAAGGTGAGCATAAAGAAGATGAAGGAACAGGGATAACATACCAATCTAAGAAGAAATCCCAAGTACCTCCATATCCTTTTCTAATCAAGGAGATACAATACCTGTAAATGGTGCTACACATAGAGAACTAGGTATCAAATTTTCCCATTTTTACTATCTTTCACTATAACCACTACCAACCTAAAAATTAGGTTGAACTTTAAAACAATTACAAAGTTGAGCACAAAAACACCAAGAGTGAATTGGTCTATTGTTTAAAATTTTTCAATAACTTGGACTTTGCATGTCTCTTCTAGATATTTAACCTCCCCTATTTTGGAAAACCTATATAGGTAGTCAAATTTATGTTTTTACATGTGGATGTAGATTATATCTACTTTGCTAGGCATCAAATGAAAATCATGGCTAGAAGAATGAGAAAGGTATCAGGGTTACAATACTTCAATGTAAACATTTAATTTGATTTAGAGTACTTGAAGGAAATAGAAAATATCACCACAACACTATAATACTACAAATATGGACACATTATGCATATAAATAACTTACATGATCCTACCCTATGAGTAGTTGTGCACATCATAATGACCAAATTTGGAAGCAATGATAGATGGAAAAAGGTGGACATGACCTACCTATATGTTTCTCACTAGGTAACTAAGGGTTTATAGTATAATTAGGCAATTTATTTTTCCAATAATATTTTAATAGATGTAGATAAGTCCCACTAGATACCTAACCATAGGTTCAAGTGGGGTGTTTTCCTTTTGTTAATGGTGTTGATGAAATTGGTGTACTTGATTACACCTCTAGAGAATTGAAGTAGTTATACTTTCCTAAGAATAGATCCCCTACAGAGTGCTACAAGGCATTCACATTCGATAACTATATTAATTCAAATTTTAATCTCAAGATGAAGTGATGGTATGATGGTAAGAAAGAATCCTTTAGGAATGAATGGTGCATTCCAAAGGAATTACCCACCTAGGTTAGTGAACAAGCCAAATTTACTATCAAGTAACACTTTTCTCTTATGTGTATCATGATGGCCCCATCTGGAGAGAATTTTTCTTGGTTGAATCTACCCTATACTTTCATAATGTAGTCATTTGTAAACTTAGTCAACCATGTATATGACACATAGCCCATAACCCTTGAAGCAGAATGAATTGAATCAAATATTAACACTTTCTACAAAATGTATGAATATCCTAAAAAGAAACCATAAAGAGAAAAGAATGAAATAGATAGAACCAACATCAAGGTTCATCCAACCATGGTTGGGCATTAAATTCATAATCTCTTTTATATGATAAAACCTAAAAGGAAATATTTAAGAAGTACAGAGCATAAGAGAGATAAACTTCCCCTAGTGCCACCACTTGACAAAAATAAGCATAATAGGAATGATTCTAACATAAATTCATATCTAAAACCACTAAAAAGGTAAAGGGCTTCCTAGGCACCACCACTAGGGTTTTACCACCAAGGGCTTCATCACCAAAGGTGTCACCAATAAATTCTTCACCAAGAAGAGATCCACCAACAAGTCCACTGAAAGGTTTAACACTATAAACACAAACCATTTAGTTGGAATAAGAAGAAGAGCCTAAGGAAAATGACAAGGAAGAGATGGAATAATTACCAAGAGGGACCATGGGGATAGCTAAAGAATAGGAAGAGACTGAATTAGAGAAAATACTCTCCTTAGTGTAAGAGGAAGAGACCACCCTTGAAGAGGAACACTAGACATTGAAGATCCATTCATTGAAAAGAGGGAAGGATTTGAAGTATAATAATTGAGCGGCATGGATATTGACACCACTTAGTTGAAATAATACATGGATGTCAAGATACTTGAGTAGGATCTCATCAAAGGGAAATAGCCTACTATCATCATGGTCCAACCACCTAAGACTAATGCAACCACCAACCTAGGTACCCAATACTAGATAGGCATTCTTGACAAATCATTTTATTTGTATTCCCATTTTGATCTAGAGGATGCCACTGTACACATCAGACATGAGATGTCATTCTTCTTGGACATGTATAATGAGGATCACCATTTTTGAGATGCCTTCCAATAGCTTGGTATTAGATTCAAAGGAAATGATGTTACCCACACCTCTTTGGGTCAATCCCTAAAAAATTTATCCTTTACAAGATAGTGTAACACTCTTGAAAATGTCCCTTGAATTAGCATGACAAAATGAGATTTTATATTATAATTCATGCCAAGTGAAACACAAACATGACAGGGTGGTTGAATTATTTGACAAAGAAGCCACTGCTTGGAAGAAACTTGAAGAGGAAGTGGCTGAGCTAAAACACCACCTAAAATTTACAATAATAACAAAGGTCAAAACATTGAATCTATGTAAGGATATTATAAGCAAGGAACTAGCATTACCATATGGGGTCCCTTTAGAGGGTGAGGCTATTGATAAGCTGGTGAAGTATTGTAAGGAGAAACTTGTGCCAAGAAATGAAACAATATGGGCATCCAAATAGTTTGTTAAAGTAATGGGGGTATGCAAGCACACCTTACAATGAGTTGGGGAGGTGATTACTATTATAGATAAGATTTTTGAGAAGCTAGCATAACCTAGTAAAATTTTGGAATCTCAATTCCAAGTAGAAAAGCTTTAGAAATAATAATTGGTAGATGCCACCTTATTAATAAAAATACTAAGTGCACTAAGGCATTTAAAGATTTCAAAAATATGGAAGAAATAATAAATTTACATCAATATCAAATAAATTCCAACTTTGTGGTGATCCATGGATAGGTTGTGAATGAGGTTACCATGCTTGAAGAGGTTCAAAAAGATACTTCCACATCCCTCAAAAAATTGGTCAATAAGGCAAACAAGTGTTATAATCAACCCAATGAGACTTAAAAGTTGAAAGTAATAATTGAGGAAATAAAAATAAATCTAATAAACACCTTGTCACATTGGGAAGGTGTTAGAAAGTAGATCAAATAGATTAGCCCTAAATTTTTGGTTGAGGCCAAGACTAGTGCTTAGTCTAGGATAAACTAAAAGTGTAGTGTGGGGTGATGTTGGACCTCAAAATTTCATGAAGTATTTTGGCCTATGGCATAGAATAGACATGGCACAAAAAAAACATGGAACTTAATGAGCATGGAATAGGAATACCATGGCACATAAGACCATGGTATGAAATACCATAGTGCAAGAGATCATGACGTGAGAAGACCTAGTCAAAAGAGAGGCATAGCAAATTGAGAACCCAAGAATGAAGGACTTAGTATATTAGTGAAAGACTTGGGGAGTATAAAATAAGTGGGAAATGGTTGAGGAACAATTCTCAAGGACATAACAAACTTCAATCACAAATGAGTTTAACACTGAACTACATGAAGAAGGATGCTTAGAAATAAGGATCTAGCACTAAATAGGAATATAGGGGTACAAATCCCTAGGTCCATAGGAAAATAAAGTAAATGATTTCTATGACTCTTAGTCTATTGGAGATCATTGTATAGTCATTATAAGTTTCATAATTAATGTAATAACTTAGTCTAGGATAACCAAGTATAAATACCCTATGTAGAATTTGTAATGTTGATGAACATTGGTATTGTATAATGATTGATTGTGGTAAATAGTGGATCATGAAAATCATTGTAATACTAATATTGCACTACAATTGATGGTTAAAGTTGCAACATTGAGTTACTAACACATCTATTATGTAAATTGTGGTTCATATTTAGATATAATGAATAGAATCTATGTTATCTGAACTTGTGCAATACATAATTTAAATCTCATGGAAATTATCTTCTTAATTGTGTTTGTTTATGTAATTGAAATAATGCCCACAATTGTGTATTTATTTATTTATTTAGTCAGTGGTTAGGGTATAAAATCAAGCACCAATATATGACAAGTGTATTAATGCATTACACAACTCATGGGAACTAGTTTCTTACTTCATAATTTGGGTGAGCATGCAAGAGCTCAATATTGCATTAAATGCCAATGCATTAGTTTATTGGGAACTAGATACTTCAATGCCCCTAAGGAAAAGTTTAGATATAAAATAAACCCAAAAATCAAATAAGGTCCAAATTCATACCAAATTAGTACTTAATTATTACATATTTATTTGACTTATTTAGACATCTTAGCCCTTTAATCTAACATAGGATTTTCAATGTAAAACCCTAAAAGGTTGAATCATTTGGTGAACTCGACTTAATTTGAATATTGCATAAAACCCTAGCTTGCATTCATCCAAATTTTATGCATTAAATTTAGGGTTGAATAATTTTGATTTTTTAATTTTATTTAGGCAACCAAGCTAATTAAAATTAATTTACATCAAGATTTCAATTTATTTTACATCTAATTTAAATTATTACAAATAAACCCTACATTCCAAAACCCTAATGCTAGACACACTTAGGATTTGTATCCTTTTTCTAAATACTCAAATTTTAATTCCTAAAATATCACAATTTTTTGCAATATTTAAAATTTTGCAAACTTTCATACATTACTATTCTTAATAGGTTTAAAATATACAAAACTTGTTTTTGTACCTTTTAACCTACAATGGTAGAATTGAACAATAGATTTGATGAAACCAATAAAAATCAATTGCAATAATTTGTGTCCAAACATAAGGATATCTAAGATGAATTCATAAACATCCTTCAAGAGTAACTCCAAAAAAACAACAATGGTCAATGTTCAACCCCTCTAGTTAAAAATGTTATGACACCTTCAGTGGGGCCCACTCAACTAACTCATATATCATAACCTAAGATTGTTATTTGACCATAAATGAAAAGGACACCACTTATGGCTAGTTTTTATCCTATAAATATATAATATCTTATGAAATAGGTAATTTCTATGCAATCTAAGGTGTTACATCTTGAGTAGGGAGAAACTAAGCCATCTCATGCCTTGGATTCCAACATTATCTTATATACACATTTGGCACACACATAGAGAAAAATATTTTGCCATCAAGTTTTGTGGCACCTAAGCTCACATTATATAATGAAAATGGAGACCTAAAGAATCACCTTAGAGCCTTTCACACAACATGATTTGACTATGTGTCCAATAATTGGTTTCTTATAAATCTATTTCCATGCAGTATCAAGGGTTATGTCCTATAGTGGTTCTATGATTTGCCTAATATATCTATCATGACATTTAATCCTTTATTAGATATGCTCTTAGAACACTTATTTATCAATATTAGTGATAATATATCATACACACAAGTGGCATAGTGAAATCAAAAGTCAAATGAGACCATAGCCAATTATGTATTACGATACAAGACAATATTATCAAAATTGACTATCCCCATGGTAGACAATGATCTTCAATATATATTTAAATAGAGTATATTACCAACACTTTATAAAGAAATATCATTCAAGAATCTTCCCACATTTATTGATATGTGCCACATAGTTAAGGAAAGAGAGGTTAAGCTCTTAACAATGGGTAAACTCAAGTACACAAATAGATCAGATTCAATTATTAAGAGTAAAAACAAACCTCCATAAAAATTAAGGTCCAAAAAAAACAAAAGTGATCAAAAGACCATAGTCAACGTAACTTCAGATCCTTCTCCTAGATTGGTTTGATCTGCTCCTTAGCACAAAGTCTTTACTAATCTACTAGAGTCACCAACATAAGTTATAAAACAACTATTATAATGCAATGCCATATTTCTACCTCCCATTAAAGAGGTTGATATAACATGGTCTCTTACAAAGATTTATGATTCAAATGCATTATACGAGTATCATAAGGCACCAGGACACATGAAAAATAGATGCATTAACCTAAAGCAAAAGATACAAGATCTCATCAAGGCCAATATTATCGATGTGGGCACACCCATAGAGGCATTTTAACAAAAAATAGAGTAAAAGGAACTTAAGATATTTTCAAATCCTTTCCCAAAGAATACAACTAATGAGGTAGGGGGAACATAGGGTTTTCACTATACATATTAGGCTCATCCACCACTAGCTTCCTATCACATAGTTACAAAGGATACACATCCCTTTCATAACATCATTGCCATGTATCATAATATAGTGCCACCTAGACCAATTATCACATTTAAAGAATAAGAGATTGTAGATGATGACATAGATTTATATGTGTTCTTCATATGAGCATATATAGACCACCATCTTATTCATATTTTTATGGTTAAAAATGGGTTGAGTATAAGCATATGCACCATGACACTTTTACAACACTTGGGATACATAGTGTGGGATATATTCCCTATCGATACATTCATTATTGGTTTTAGTGGCCATATTTAGAGATATATCAAGGAGATTTTGCTTCTAGTATAGGTTGGACTAACACACAAATCCACTAAATTCCTAATAGTACCTAGTGTGGGTGTATTAAACATATTATTAGGCAGGCCATGGTTACAACTTCGATCCTTCCCATATATATGCTAATTCCTCAAGTATATACATGCTAACTAGGTGGTTAAGATTGAGGGTGTCCCATATGAATATCCTCTTCCCCTCCCACAAATAGTTCTAACATAGATTCTAGTCACAATTCTAGTACCAACACAAGTTATATTTTTAGCATTGCCAAATATTTCATAATTATCAATTATAGAAGAAATTATATCTCTTATGCATACATCATAGTGTTCAATAGAGTCCTCAGAGTAGGATAGGTCTGCTTATATAATGAATACACACATGCATATTCTCCCTCAAAGACCATTACTAGAGAGACCATTACATCAAATATACATAATAGATTCTATAGGACCTTCCTCTACTTAGTTTATGCTAAAATAAATTATATATGGTCTAGGGGTTCTCAACATAGGACACCTACATCACCTACAAATTCTACTTCTACTAGATGGGTCTTTAAGACCCCTACAGTTCATAAGGCATCACAAGCAATGACATAACATCATAACATCACTACTTAGGCAAATTTAGGTTCAAATTCTACAATAAACTAGATCATGTGCTCATATTTTACCTTTCACACCATCTACATGATCATAATTCCCTTTCTTGACGTAAGTCATGATGATGGTGAGTCTCCCATGAGACTTATTGGTTAGTATGTTTTGTACCCTTAAACATACTTCCTTCTCTCTCTCACTACTTGTACATAGTTTATTTTCATTTGCTTATACATAACTTATACTAAAAAAACACAAAAATAATATAACATGTCAAAATACAAAAACATTCAAATATTTCAAAAATATAAAATTTATAGATTGCATGCATTGATATGTTTACATTTCTACTACTTTCCAGATATTGCATATTGTTATCTATTTTAGAATAGTCAATTTTACAATACACATATGCTTCACCAGTTCTTTTTGAGTACTCACAACTTCCATATAGGACTCTGATCCACTAAACTAATCCAAACCAAATATCATCTAGCTATTGGGGGCATTTACATTGATCCATGTTTATGCATTTATACATCTACCCACTCTTAGGCTTCTCATACATAGTTGATACTGCTGGGTTTTATCTTTAAAAACTATACATTCTAGTTTACACATTGATTTATCCTGATATTGATCATTGCTATTCATTTTCTTAGTTTTTTCTAACTATCATTAGTTATCCTTAGTATATATGTATCTTATCATTTACATAGATTTGTACTACATAGTTATACATGATTTCATTTCTATTTCCTAGATTAGAATTGATTTTTTTCCCTATGATTCTTCTATCTTCAAGGTCATTTGAATATGCCATTATGCTTTGGCTTCTACACCACTTCTCTATTTATATGCCTTGGACATGTGCCCATGTCCCTTGTGTGTTCTCTTTCATGATTCTATATGAATATATTTGAACATGTCCTTCTATGTGGCTCTATACCAAATTTCTTATTGTTTGCATATGTGGACATTTGAACATGTCCTTGTATGTTTTCATTCTCAGATTTAGTGACATGCACCCATGTCCCTTGTATTGTGGCCCCTTAGCCTACCTTTTTCATGACTCATGTAATTGTATGTTTGCTTGCTTGTATGCTTCTACAACATAACACTTGTGTTTATTTATTACACACACACACACACACACACACACACACACACACACACACACACACACACACACACACACACACACACACACACACACACACACACACACACACACACACACCATTTTTCAATGCCTTATAAGTAATTTATATATTAGTAAATTTGAGAAAATACATACGGTGATGGGGTATGATGTCCATCAAGGCTACCACATAAGATAAGCAGATGCATGATAGTTTCTCAAATTTACTACTATATACATTGCTTACATATATTTTGACACCCTTGTGTAATGCTAGATTACAAGATACATCTTACATTTCCTACTTATGCTCAGGTACATTTATATTCAGATGTTATGTTTTTCATTATATTGGAATATCATGCACATGCTCTAGCTAACACATTTTGTCGAGCTCCTTCTTTAGAGGGTAGGTATTACATAGGTTTTACAACTACCCTCAAAAGAGGTGGAATTCACAAGGGTTCATTACATAGATTAGGCTCCTATTTTCCTTTTCATATATACATTTTAGCATATAGGCTCAGTTTCATATATCAAACTCAAAGTAGACACAATATAAAATAGATACTCAATAGTCTATTTAGATCACTCAAAAATTAGACTAGGAAATCATTAGTGCACAAATTAGGACACTATCACCACATGGCACTACTATCCACCATACAACACTACTAGCCAATATCTCTAGATTTAGGACAATATAGATCATTTAGAATAGTACACTAGGTATAATACACATTTGCATAGATACAATCATAGGTTTGGCAATTATGTTCAGATTTAGCTTAGATTCAGTCATTTTAACTTAGATTCATACTAGTTTCTTAGATTTGGGGGCATCATACTTGGAATGAACACTCATACATTCATATTAGTTAAATGAGTTCATCTATTACATACTTGATTTAGATTGAGTATCCTCATATACTATATTTAGGACATGTGTATGGCACATTGGTTTCCATATACTCAAATTTAGATAGGTTGATTAGATAGAATGGAAAAATCCATGTCATTCTCTATGTTTTACACACTTGTAATGATGGATTCAAAACTAGATTGAGTTATTAAGCCACCCATATGAAGATTGAGCAAGCCATTAGCTTAGTTCAAGTTATTCAATGATATGATCACTATATACATTCAAACACATAGTTTTTCACTAGGTTTATGCATTGGTTTGCATACATAATGAGGTGTATTGATTCCATTCCTATTTCTTTACTCATATTTACTCAGTCATTTCATTTTAGCAGTCCTTTTTTGGGATCATCTCTTAATTAAGGACTAATTTTTGAATGTTTCATTGCAAGACATTGCTTTGAATTATGTTCCACATATACAGACCTAGATTTTCATATTCAAACTCAGATACATGGGCTTTAATTCCAAGGTAATTCTAGGTACATTTATTTTTCCTTTATACTAGCCATTTCACTTTGCTGCATTACTAGCATAAAGGGGTGGCAAATGTAATCACCAAAAAGTGGTAATTAGATGATAAGAGTGTCGTTTGAATTAACCTATCTCTAGGCTATCCATAGACCTATCCTTGAGAATTATACTTACATTTGTATTCATTCAACAAACCATAGTCAACTAAGTTAGTCAAAACATAGTCCCAAAACTATCATCTCAGAACCCAATCTAAATTGCTTAGTAGTCTACAAAGAGGACATTAACACCACATCTGGGACACTACATCCATATGGTGCTAGTGTCCCCAACTGGGCACTACTGTCCTTATCCATATCTCTTCCCAGTAGATATTTTTTCAAATGTGTGCCCCTCTTAAGTTTAACATAACCTTATTTTATTATCCACATAAGCAACAAAACCCTATAAATATAAGTCTAATCCACCTCTATTTATTAGATGGAAAATATATGAAAAAGCTATTTAGAACAAAGACAAAGTTATGAAAAATCAAGGTATTTGATTGCTATTTTTCCCTAATTTATGCATACTACCATGTATAATAGACCTAATCCTAGTTTTCAAGTATTTCAAATCTCAAGCACATTCAAAGCATCCAAGTCCACTCTTATTCTAGCATTCACTTGCACATACATCAAGCACTAGGTGGGAGAACTACATCAAATTTGATCTCTCTTCAATGTATTGGTATGTAGGCAACTCTCTACACACTAGGGTATTGAGGATGTCTATTTCATCCTACTAACACACACAAAACTATTGCTCATGACATACTTATAAGGAGATTAGGGTTTGGACATCAAATCAGGTCTTCTAAGTATAACATAAAGCTATAGGTTTTGGTCACACAAGAACAAGATCTACAAACATAGGTCTAGATGTTCCTAGAATATATGAATAGTTATAAAAATAGGATATTAGTACCACATTGAGGACACTACACATAGATGGAGCTACTATCCATACTGGGTGCTACTATCTATTGAGTAGATAAACACTAGAATCTTGTTGATGATATGGACTACTGCTCAGATCTCAACTTTTAGAACCTAGATCATCCATGATAGTCAATTTTTATCTAAGTATCTATTTCTCCCTATTTATTACTATTATTAGAAATTCAAACAATTTCAAAGGTCATAATAAATCAATACTTAATTATTGCATATTTATTTGACTAATTTAGACATTTCATCTCTTTAATCTAACATAATATTTTCATTGTAAAACCCTAAAATGTTAAATTAGTTACACATTAATGTGATGACTTTACTCAACCTATGTTTATTAATTCCTTTCCCCTTAAATCTCCTTCACCCTTTCATAAAAATTTACCTATGGCAACTTAAAATAATAAAACTCAACCATTGAATGAACCTCCTAAGAATATTAACATGCCTTCCCAATAAGTCATATCCTTAATGCATGTTGTAAGTGCCTTGTAACATAAAATGTATCACCTAACCTTATAAATAAAATCATATGATTATTGGGTTGATTATAATGATATGTATGGAAACCACATAATATTAAAAATACACCATTACCCTATAACTTCCTCATGCATACATTTTATTATGTTTGATGAAAGTAGTGATCTATATATACATCTCAAGGAGTTTAGATCTTATATCTACAAATATGATGGTAGTTATACTTTATTAAACATGTTTATAATTTTTTTAATTGGAACTGATTTGGATTCGTTTCACTCTTTTTATAGTAGATCCTTACAATCCCATCTTGAACTAGAAGATACATTTTAATGTGAGACATCCAGAATATGGGAGAAAGAGTTACATGTGAGCATTTACCATCCTTTAGCTAGGAAAATTAGATCCAGTTTATGATTACAATTAATGCACCAATTGATATATCAACCAAAATATTTATAGACACAATACATATTTTGTAGAGGCATCATCTTTCCTCTCAAATTAAAATTGTTTTATGATACTTATGATGCATTTAAATATATTTTTTGTAAGACTCACACTAGAAGAGGAATTGACACCTAATTGAAAACCTAAGAATGCACATCAAATATACAATAATAAGTTCTATATAAGGAATATTGGGAAGTTATTCCACTCCTAAGGCAAAGATTCAAATCAAGGAAAGTCAAATCAAGTTCATAAGTAAAGTGGAAAAAATAGTTTTTAATGTAGTACCTAAAGTGAATAAACCTAATGTTAATAATCAACAACCACTAATATTTGATAGTTTTAAATATCTACCACATGATATTATACATACATTATTAGATAAAAAGCTAATCACTTTAACTCCTAACTATTATCACCCTCCTCACCATCTTAATAAAATCAAAGGCAAATTTTTTTGAGATTATCAAGCTATTATTGGAAATTAGGAAAATGATTATTGTGCATTATGACAAAATCTAACACAAATCATGCACAAAAAAATTAATACATTTGAAAATTTTGACACTTGATCAACAAGATCCCCTTATCTAGCTTTTGTTACTACTTATTTGATGTAGACCGAGACATCCCATGATGTTCCTACAAAAGAGCTAATTTACCATCATACTTATATAGATGTTGTTTCTAGGAGAATATATTCTTATAGTTCACATTCTACCATGAATGATATATCCTAACACATTCCCATTATGATACCAATGGTCACTCAAGATCTGACTAAAAAATAACCTAGAGAAGGCAAAGTTGTGAATGATAAGGAAAAATATAATGTAAGCACAATTACATCTTCTTCCAAAAAATTATAGATGCCAAAAGTGAATCAAGAATATATAGAACAATGGAAAGTAAAGGTTACCAATATCTCACAACAACAGAAAAAAAGATTCATTTTATTTGTTCCACGATAGGATCATAAATTGGATTCACAAGATTACAACAAATTTTTATTCCATAATGGGTGGGGAAATAATTTTTTAGCATTAATAATAACATACAGTGTTATTAAATAATATAATTTAACATAAAATTAATTTACAAACCACATCTAGTACATAAAAGTACATAAACACAAAGCCAAATAACACAATATCAAATTAAACATTATATTTATACAAACTTATGATATCAAATGAATATAAATTAAAGGTGAAATTAAAATAATTCAAAATTATTCTAATAAAACTCTTTTAATAAAAAATTAATGAACTCATTATATATAATTAAGCCGAAGTTTAAAATATAATAAAATTTACTCAAAAATCATGGAAACATATCCCAATGCATACGAATCATCACTATCACTAAACCTACTAGATATAGAGGTATAGTATCTGATATATTCTTTTCACTCTCATGACTAAGATATATAACATCTCAAATACTCATTCAAAACTACTAACTACACCATATTCTGTACATGCTCTACCTGTAGAAATTATAGCAACCTAGGAGATCCCTTGAAGCATCACTAATTCTCTTGAGAGCCACCATTGATAATATTTTTAATTATGCCTATAGATGATCCTATAAAGTTATAATAGAAATGGTAATAGTGTAAAAAATGGGTGCATATACACTCGCAATATGATCTACCCTCCCAATCAACCCAATGCCAATTATGTTGAAAGGAATCTCCTACTTCAAAGTATAAGTAAACACATCTACCATAGTAGTAAAATACTCATCACCTACATTATAAATATGGAAAATACACAAGATATAAGTATATTATAAATAAAAATTAAAAAATCAAAAATAAATTCACATGTAAACATATATACTTACGTATGGCTACAATAATATCTATAACATTAGCCAAAGCCAACTAGGGAGTAACTTGACCTTCTCCTTCTACTCCTCTACATCCTACACCTCCATATCCTCCGATTTATCTTTAAGGTAATACAACTAGATCTGATACAATGTTAAAAAGGATATGCCATCTCGTGCATAACCACCAATGAGTATACTATGTATTACATCACATGTAATTGATACATACATCCATAAGTAGAGGATCCATGACCCATGCAGGTAAAGGATATATATATATATATATATATATATATATATATATATATATATATATATATATATATATATAGTACTTGGATTTGACATATTAACTACACAATAAGTGGACCTTGTGGTCTATGCCCAAGGGTACAATGATAAATGGATATGCCAAATAGTCATGTAACCCTTTCAAATTGAAATCTCTCCACAACACTAGGAAACTATTCATAAAACCACACATTGACACTAATTAATGTAACTTTGTTACATTCTTAGGCCACCAACCATAGCCTTGGTACAATCTCCAAACTCTCCAAATATTTTTTATCCTATCAATGATCACAATATTCCATATTTATTAAACCCTGATGTCTTTCTATAACCTGTCACTGTGTAAAAATTTATGGGTGGACCCAACCACCACAAGGTCCTCCAATCAACCAAACCATAGTGATATGCTCATGTGCCAAAATATGTAGTAATGGCATGGCACTAATGACTCTAGCATGGCCATCCAAAGTGAAGTAATACAAATCCATATATAAGTGAGAAATCATGGTATGCTCCCACAAATATCTCATACCCCTCTCCTCAATGGCATAAACAAATTCATACATATGATAAGAGATAGAAACAACACCAAAATCCATAAAAACTAAGGAAGAAAGTAAAAATCATATAAATTTACATAATTGAAGAACATCTAAGGTGAAAATATTCCCAAGTAACACAATATAATCCTATCCTCTATGTATGCATGAGCTAAAATGACCTAAAACTATCCTCTCTCTCAATAGAATATACTTGAATAATGTAAATAAAATAAATCTTGTTTATAATTTTATGATTGGGTAAACACCAATGATATATGCAAATATTGTAAAGGGTAACCTACATCTCAAATGTTAATTAAAAGGGTTCTAAAGTTTAAGTATAAGACATAGTGGCATAGCCCTTACTAGACCTCAATAAAGGTAAATAATTGTAAATATGCAAGTAAAGTAAACAATTTTAAAAGGGTAAAAATTAAATTAAATTATTGGTTAGGTGGTTGTAAATGCATAAGGTGTAATGGTAAATGAATTGGCGGTCTGTGCAACCTAAGTTAATTAATGGAAATCTAATCAATCCTATATCTATACCAAGTTATTCAATATAAGGAAGATCCTTGGTAAGAATACACACATACATCCATAATGTAATACAAAATTCTAATCTATTAAGTAAATAAAGGAAAAATGTGTAGTGATATAAATACTTACCTTGGGCTAGACCCATCAACATTTTAATATCCCCCTTGGTTTAAGTAGATATTTACAAGAGAAATTTCTAGGTTGAAGACCTCAAGTGGTTGGATGAAGAACTAGATATCCTTCATTAGGAACTCTTAATGACCTCTCCTAGTGAGATTTAATGACACCACAAAACAAAATCTCAAACATAAGGTTCTAAATCACTAAATCTCCCAAATAATTATTTAGGGTAGAAATCCAAGTGCAAGTAGATTATATGAATGTGATATATTATATTAGAAATGAAATATGGCCCCTATATATATGGTTCCAATACCCAAAACTAACCCTAGAATCTAAGACAATGGTATTGAATAGGTTTATATAGGTGGAAGATGTTGGATAACATAGTACAGTATCAACTAGGGTGATATAGTATAATTTTCATAAAAAACATAGAATTATATTGGGCTAGCCGGTACATTACAAGAGGGACAAAGTCATAAAACAAATGATATCATCCAAGCTAATACCATAGGATATAGGGAAGATAGAATATATAAATAATAAGTAGATGAAAGGGATAGATGGATAGAGACTTGGAGGAGGTCAAACAGATTGTATTGATGGTGTAATAGGATAAAATGACAACACCTCTTACAAAGTACCACAAGCTGATCCCACCACATTACTAGTGCACCCTTTAAGGCATGTACTCAGGAATATTTATGCATCAACAAGCCACTAGAAGAGAAAGTATCGATAAAGTGATAAATTTATAAATTTTATATGTATACAAATATCATAGTTGAAGCTCATCACATGTCACATTAGTGTAACACAAGATGGTGCTCTGGGAAATAAATATAACAAGACTAAAGAGCATAACTAGAAAAAATGGTAAAAAATAAAAAAGTAAATAAAATTTAAAAAATTACATTAATTTACCTTTGTGATTATAGATAATTGCATGTGTTATGGGTGATATAAGGCGTCTAATGAGAAAAATGAGAGGCAAACCTAAAAATAAGATAAAAATCCAATTTTTTTCCAAAAAATCCTATTAACACCAACAAATTCTCTCTCACCAAGATTCTAAGGATTATTTTGATTCATGAAAATAACCTATGGAAAAAAAATATATGGGAAAAAGATAAAATCTCATGATAAATAACTAAAATCTTTGAAATTTTTACTATAAATAGGTAAAAACTATTCATTTGCACATTTGCTATTTTTGGCAAACCCAAAGCTTTGTGAGTTTAAATTTTAAAATTTGACATATAATGATGTGTAAACAAGGAGTTAGATGTGTTGGATAATGAATTATAGCTGTGACTAGAGCCCTATAGGTAAGTGGTGCATATATTGTTCATTTTGTCATTTTTGGATAAAATGAACTAGATTAGGAAATCTAGGTGTTAGGGCAAATCTATATATTATAATTTTCCCCAAAAAGAACAAAAATAAAATTACAATTAGGAAGGGGAATGGGTAGTCAAAAAAATTAAAAATTAGGGCTAAGGACATTTATTAGGTTTAGGGAAAAAATCGTTGCCCTTGGATAACTATATTGGCCTGGATGATATAATATGTAAAGGTAAGAATAAATACCTGGTCAATAATATAGGGTATGGCTAATTTAGTTATTAAAATTTATTTTTGATATTGTATGGTATGGTTAGTATAATATAAAATTAGATATCTAGACAATAATTTAGGCTATGATCGGTAGGATTAGGAAGATAATGATGGACGATAGTGTTGAAAACCTAGTTGATATAATAGAAAAGATGATCATGGATAATACTATGGTGTATAGATAATGCATTATGATGAATAGGTGGTTGATATAATTAAGTGATGTGTTGGCTAGTACCATATGATATGGTTGGTGTAGTATAAATTTTGCCTTGGCCAATATCATATGGTATAGCTAGTGCAATTAGATGCTTAATTGATGAAATAAAAAACAAGTAAAGATGGACAATATAGTAGTATGTAAGGAACATTTTTAATTATTAGTACCGTTTTACTTTGATTTTTATATTTTTATATCAAAATATTATTGTGATTTATTTTATGATGTTTTTCAAAGGTGACAAAGACTGTGGTAGGGTGTTTATTCTATTTGGCTACTAGATCTTCTATATAGACTATCAACATTATATTGAGTCTAATTAGTGACATTAGGGTTCAAAAGGATCATGCAGATGTGTCATGTGCCACTCAATTCATATATCATCATTTTTTTATTGGGGCCATGGGAGTGATGTACATAGAATTTTAGGTGGGTGGTGGGTGCAGATACCATCAAGGTAGCCATCACACTAGAGTATGCCCATGTAATTTTGGGAATTCCTACTATGACAACTCCTATAGCATGTGACATACCTGTGAATACTAATTTATTGAGAGAGATAACCCAATCAACTATTGGCTTATAATGTATGATGAATGTAATTTTAACTTAAAATTATTTTAGGTATACATTTTGAGCATTATAGATATCTAGAAGGCCATAATCATACTTATGACCACACATGTTATATGTCATAAGTATGATGGGGTTGTCCCTATGTACATCATAGCTATGTTCTAATCAATGCTATAACATAGCATATTATTTGATATGGGAGATATGACATTAGTATAGTTAGTACATAATTTTTATAATGTTTTAAATTGAAACCAACATACATTGGGCCCTATATTATTTTTTCCAATTGGATTTATGAGAGGTTCCTAGTGTATAAACTGACATGACCACCTCATTTGATTGGTGATTATCTCTCAAGGGTGATGATATGGGCACAAGACCATGTTGTCTAAGCAATCTGACATGTTCTATGTAATACCCCTTATGTGATATCTTGTACTTTAGTCATCTTGATACATTTCCTATATGTGGTAAACTTTTTGATGCATATGAATTCAAATCTAGTTCCCTCAATTATTTGAAACCTTTATTTGTTAAAATACAATTATAATAAGTTAAATTATTAAATATTAAATCAATAAACGTAAATTTTTAAATCCAAATAAATTTATGAGGAAATTTAAAATTCGTTTTAATTGGAAACTTGTGCCTAGACTCTTTAGGAAGGCTAGATGAGATTTTGGTTAGGCCATAAAATAATGTGGGTGGTTGTGCTTATGGAGTGTGATTATGAGTTATGTAAGATAAGTTATTTTTGAGTGTAAAGGACCCTTTTACCTTGTAAAAGTGGGTTATTTGGACAAGTATGCTCATATGCGCTTATAACGTCATTAAGTGAAAGTTTGGGTTTGTGCGACATGATGTGAATCTTGTAAGAAAATCACCCTCCCATTCATTGGGTTGGGTGGAAAACCCTTGGGATATGAAATTTATACTTTCTCCTATTTCTCACACTTTTAATTGTTCATTTTGGGACTCATTTTTAGTGGAGGAGATTGGGAAGCAAGAAGATGGGAGATCTTGTTGGAAGGGAAGAGAAAAGCTTAAGAGGAGCTAGTAGAGTTGTGGAAGCATGGGGTATGCCTATCAAGAAATGGAGAAGATGTAGTTTTATTATGCTTACATTACTTATGTTTGGAAAGGTTAACTCGGTTGTGTAAAACTATCATCTTTTGTTTATTTATTTTTGAAATGGAAAGTGGAATTAATGTTTGAAAAATGCACATCCTCCCTCTCTCTTTCCCTATACCCTTCTCTCTCTATCTCTCTCCTAACTCTCTTTCTCTCTGATAAAAAATAATAAAATTTAAATCAATATTAAATGATAAATCTTCTAATGTTATAATGTGGAAAATGATGTATTGTTGTTTCCTCTCGCAATTTATCTTTTACATTTGTATAAAATATCTCTCTCTTTTCTCTCTCCTTAAGCTATGAAGATTACAATTTAAGAGTGATGATTGTTAAATTTAAATTATTTGTGTTTAAAAATAAAATGTAAAATCTATATCCCTTACCCCTTCTCAAATTTGTCCTTTTAATCAAAATTTTTGCATTGATAATAAAACTTATTTATTTTGGGTTATGTATTAAGAATAAAAACTTGGAAGCTATTAAATTGGATCTACATTTGAAATATATATATGGAATATATATGAGAATTCATATGTATATAAATAATCTCTATTAAATGAATTCAATAAAAAATTATATATAAAGATATATAAAATAAATAATAGTAACTTTGAAATGAACAAAACAAACAAACAAACAAACAAATATATATATATATATATATATATATATATATATATATATATATATATATATATATGTATATGTATATGTATATGTATATGTATATGTATATGTATATGTATATGTATATGTATATGTATATGTGTGTGTGTACAATAAATTATTAATATATTGAAAACCTTGAAATATTAAAAAATAATTCACAACATTTTAATTAAATAAAAAATATATAATGTTTTGTAAAAAAAAGGGTTTTAATTATTTTTATTTTTTCAATGGTAAAGGTCAGGGGTGGGGTGTTGGTAGATGAGCTGACCCTAAACCCATTCTATTAATGGAAGGGGGAAGGTATCGATATAGTTGACTAACCCCCATAACCCCCTCCACCTTACAAGGTAGGCTGTAGGTCGATCGTTAGCCCATGGCCTAGGTCGGGGCTTGCACATCCTGCCTACAACATAATGTTAGGTTTTTAGTATGATCTGATAAAAATATATATGTATATTAAAAAATATATTAAACCCTACATATGTGTGTGTATAAATACACATACACACACACATACACCAACCCACACACCCACACACACACACACACACACACACAATTTCCTTTCCAAGGATATATTTATACACAAAAGATCTATGTATTTAATTTGGTTTATACATTGATGAGTGTGTGTATATATGTAAATATATACACAAATTTGGAAAAATATATATTTTTAAAATAATTTCATATATTCATGATTATAAATTTTTTAGGTATATACACTATGTATATATTCTTCAATAAATAGATCATGAAATTAATATACCCTTTCTTTGGAGTTACACCTCTAAAACCTATAACCTCCAAACTTGTAAAATAAAAAATAGTAGATATGAGAGAAAATTTAGAAGTGTTGACTTTTATTCATGTCTATAAAGAAATTTAGGGTTTTCTTTGGAAAACCTAGATCTTATTGTTGAGATCCACTCAATCCAATGGTGAGGATTCGACTCACTACTACTTAAGTTAATTTTTGGTTACTTTAATAAACCAATTAACATATAGTCTCCTCTATTAATAAACTTTGTATTTTAACTTTCTCCAAAACTTTCCATTTAACTAAGTTTTTTATAGATATTGAGGGTAAGGACCCTCACCCATACAAAAGAGGAAGCAAAACAATACAAAACAAGTGGTGTTCTAATTTAGGTAGAAATAACCAACCAAAAACAAGGCCCAAATGGAGAGCTACATAATAATGAGGGACAAACCTTGGGAATAAGGAGGAATAAAAAATCCAGTAAAAGTAACCAATAAGCGTTGAATACTAACTATAGGGGTCAGAGAGGTTTTAAACGTGTGGACTTACATGTGGGCCCATACTACCTACATCCTCCCTACTACACTTTCCAATATCAAAGACACCACTTGAACCAATGCCATCCACCATTGACTAAAAATGATCCTACATGATTCGAGAAAACATAACCCTGGAGTCCTTTGAATAATCATAACTTAGAATTCTAACCTTCTCCTCCTCCATGGCATCCATCACTCCTCTGTTTGATCAAAATTAAACAAGGAGTTATACTATCGATGCTAAAGGCTTAGCGTTAAACTTTCCAATTAAATGGGTTAGAGAGGGTAAAGGATGAAGAAAAACACTCATGGATATATCTAAAGGGATGACATTCAAATATCCCTCCACCAAAGCCTTTAAATTTTCATGTAATTTTACATAAAGAAATTCCAAATCCTAAAATATAGTCAAGGGGACTAGACCTAGAAAATACAAGATAGAAAATGTAAGGAATTACACAATTAACTCTAGGAAATGATTCAACCATCCTAATAATCCACCTTTAATATCATTCCAAACAAGAGTCTCCTCCACAGTCTTATCTACCTCAATATTCCTGACCATGCAAAGAAAATTACTAGTGAAAATAGACACCACGTCTACATTCATTTTATTCCTCCATACCACATGCAAGTATTATTAACCAATTATGACCATAGTGTCCTCCATAAATTTCACATTGACATCCAAAATTTTAGTCTTATCTAATGACTAGAAATGTTGTCTTAAAAATCCATTTAATGCTTCTCAAATTAGAGAGAGAATGGGCACAGTGATATCCAAGTTAATAGCTACTAAATTCTTTGTCACTTCACTAACACATATAAAAGGTAGATTAGAGTGACTAAACTAATGCCACCATCTATTATGAGTATAAATCCCAAAGAGTAATTTTTGTATATCATGTTAATTTATCGATCACCCAAGGTAATGAATGCCCATTAATTAGGGAGGATCCGAGTAAACCACACCATAACACCAAAGTACAATGTAATGATTAACCTATGGAGTATGAGTGTTTTTTAATTATTTTGAATCATTATGAAATCATAAATCCATCAATTAAAAACCTAACCATATTCCATAGAAATTGTCTACCACAACCTATTCTAATTGGTCCACACCCTAGTTAGTTGGAAAATTGAACTACTTGTTAGCCTCCCTGAAGCAATGAGAATTATCCCAAGACACCATTTCATCTAAGAGAGTCCAAGCTGAGTTGAACATGTTTTTGAGCCAACATACCTTGGCTTGGTGGTTCTATATTGCATCCAAAATGATTTTAGAATCACATTCGATCACCAGGTACTCAATTTGCATTGATGAGCTAATTGGATACCCAAGACAATCACTTAGGATTTAGCTTAATTATTAGTTCCATTTTAAATACCAATAGATGAGGCACAAATAAAATATGTACTAAAATCTTGAATAATTCATCTAGTGTTTGAATATGAGGTTCCCACATGGTGCACCATCAAAATTTAATTTGAAGAAACTTGCCAGAGGGGGAGTCTAGGAAACTCTAAGATGAGGTTGGAGTTTTAATCTGTATACTCTTAACCCATTAATAGAGGAATAATTTAACTAAGTTAAGAATTAATTAACCATATTATTATTAGGTTTGGTTCCTCAAAACTAGCACATAATTTTTTTACATAAAAGTAAGCAAATTCTGACAAATAATTTATAAAAAGAGAATCAAACAATCTAGTTTAATGTTTTCCAACTTGGTTAAAACCCTTTTAGAATCGATCATAAATAAATACCTAAACCAATATTTTATAAAAACTAAGATTTGAATATGATTTTATTAGGTTGTAAATTATGAAAACAATACTTATATTTTTTTAATCATGACAAAAACTACCCTTTTGATCAATTACAGACAACATTTGTGAGAATAAATTTTGCAATTACTCTTCCTACCTCTAAAGCCTCTTAGGATTAGGCAAAAAATAAAAACTTAAATTAAAATTTCCTAAAATATGAGACTTGGAAATGATTATTTTAGGATATGAAATATGAGATTAGTGATCAGATAATTTTTATGCCCATCCAAAATTGACATTTATGGCCAATTCTAAGAGATAGTTGTAGGGGAAAAATCTCTCTATATCATTCTTGTTCTCAAAGTCAAATTGGAATCAAATTAATTAAAACACCTAAAAATGATATTTTTAAAAACCAAAAGTTAAAACCAAATTTTAGTATCTTTAAATTACCTTTATAATAATAAAATAGTTTTTAATGTAAATTCTAATATTTTTAACAAGGTGATTTTGAAGTTGGTTTACATAGAAATTTTGAAAGGAAAGTTTCTAAGTAGATAAATTCATTTTGGAATGGTAGCCTAATTAGTAGTTTTATTCATAATAAAAATATTATTATGACTTAAATATGATATTTATATCTTAGAGAATAGGTTCTCATACTTATAAAAATTTATTCACTTCTCTCAAATTAATATTAGAAGGTATTATTGTACCTATTTTGTAGCTTAGATATTGGTACATTTTATTTATTTTAAAAGGGTCTCTAATTATGGTGATTATTTAGTGATTCCTATCATATTTAATTTGGGTCATGTCTACCCTACACTTTTCTATACATTTTATATATTTGATACCTTGGTTCGTATTTTGGGCCACCTATCCAAATGCTTATGTTTGGATTTAGTTCCTATTGAGTAGACTTAGTAAGGGGCCTACTTGAAGTTGTTTTGGAATGTACTTTTAGAATGAGTCTTGATATTCATGCTCAATCTTAGATTTTTTTGTGCACATACTTATCATATATTTAATATGCCTTGGTGTTGTTTATTTATGTTTAAACCAACTAGTGGTCAAGGAGTTACTACAAGGGTAACTATGTTTTGCTTGGTCATGTAACTTAAAGGTGAAGGCTAATATCCTTTAAAATAAACTAAAAATCATTAGGAAATGAATGAAATAAAACCATCCCTATTTTTTTATGTGAAGGGATCACCATAAACATGTAGGTAAATTAGTGAGTGGGTGCTTACATAAAAAAATAATCCATACGTTGCTTTTATTTTGAAGCATCAATGACTAACTGAGTGTGTATCATAACATGTGTCATAACAACTAACCCCTAGAGTGATTATCAATGACATAATATTTAAAGTTTCCTCCTTGTGTGTGATAACTTTATAGAAGTAATGTTTATGGTATACTTAACTTTATAGTGGTTGAGATCATAATTAGATGTTGGGATTGTGACCCTTATTATACCTCTAGTAAGTGATATGTGTTCTTATGTTTTGACCTTAGTGTTTAATGTACCTATGATCAGGAGATGAATATTATCCAAGTAGTGTCAATAAAGAGTTCTAAAATTAATATTTTGGTTAGATTAATGAACATTAGTTCTTTTTTAATTCATTTTGACCCTCATTTATGCTTAAATGTAACAATGTATTGGGTAAGCACACTCACACCTTGTTTAGTAAATGTGTTATTTGACAAGCAACTTGAGTGTGTCATTAGTATTGAGTTGATGTCTAGAGATTTATAATATCACATGTGTCATGATTAGCTTTCCTTAGAGTATCAACCCTATTTCAGTTATGATGTCTCATAGAGAAGACCCATAAAAATTGAAATGATAAATTCATCAGACCCTAATTCCATGGAGTGGATATGCAGGCTACCCAAGTTGTAGTGGAGGCATCATGTCTAGGATCTCAAGTTAGGTTAGGGTTGACTCACCTTTTTCACTTGTATTGGGTTAAGGCGTTATGGTGAAAAATTTCCTTTTGATAATCAATGAGTGTTTATAGTTATGATAACTTAATGATTATTATTAGTTGATCTCTTATTATGAGATAATTTTTATGTTTTAACTTTCCTTGTTGGATCCATTTGATGGCATTGTTGGGTTTCCACCTTTATGAGTAGTCTCATGAGGAATTGATTTACCTCAAGTTAAGACAATCAAATGAATTGTATGTGTCACTCTATGTGTAGCTTTGGTGGTTAAGTATGTGATAATGATTCTAATCTTAATAAAAAAATACATGTTTTTCCTTGGGTTTTAGTTTAGATTAATACATTGCATTATGGACATGATATTTTGGTATCATAACATTATTAAAAAATTAGGATCTCTGAGTATCATTATTTGATACCACTTATTCATAGTAAACTAGTATGTATAGTTATTTAATGTTACCCCTCATAGAGAAGGTAATGAAAATAAACATAAATAGTTCCTTGAACTATGGATTATTCAACCAAGTAACAAACACTTAAATTCTTGCTTTGGTATCCATGCTAGATAGACTTCTCTTTGAAGTTAGACATTGGTGTTTGTTTTAGAAGTTTTTAAAGCCTTTGAGGTATCTTGGCACCAAGTGGGTGTGAGCGTTGACTTAGTTAAATGTTTATTGTATTAGAGTGGTATTATTATCTCTTGTGCATGTTTGCATGACATAAAAAGGTATATGGATCTAGTTTGGAGGATTGTCCAAAATGTTGTGGTCAACAACTCCCTTGAGGTTAGGAACCCATTCCTTGGGTAATTATATATAAACTATCCATGTGTTTAACCAATAGTTATTTAGAAGTGACCTAATAGATAAGAATCCTTAAGAGGATGTGTTTTGGTTCTCATTTTTTTCATAAAAATTAGAGTGCACCTTCTAACCTGTGGAACATCTTGAATGAATACACCTAAATATTTTAATACACAAACTTATAAAGTAAATTGAATTTATATGTGAAATATGCATAGTGAAGCCAACTTACAGAACAAATTTTTTAAAAGATTAAAAAAAAAATATTAAGACAAATAATAACTTGGAACCTACTTTATGTACCTCATAGTTGGTCAGATACTTCTCAAATTGTCAGATATATGTAAAATAAACCACCCTTTTCTAGTATAGATTTAGATATCTAAGTATTGGTAGTGGTATTCTCAATGAGAGATGTTAGTATGGGAACTATGGAAAATTATTTTACTTGGTTTAATCACCTTTTATAACACACCAAATAATAAGTGTGTGCTATGATTTTGGTTGGATTGATTTCATTTGATAATTTTGGACATTGAGTTACCATTTGAAGAAGTTATTATCCTTGTTCTGAGTTGGCACAATTGAAATTATTTATCGGTCAATCATGAGAAACATACAATTTTTTCATAGGATAGTTTGGGACATTGTGATGCCATACACGAGGATTTCTAGTTGTTATTTTCTTGTGATTATAACAACAATGATATATGGATGTTATTAATGTAATTAGGGATGACATAAATACATTAGTTAGATCAATGAGGCTAATTTGACCCTTATGTATTATTAATGATTTTTTTTTTAAAAAAAAATTTTAATGTGATGTGATTTTAACCTTGTTGTGAATCTATGTAAATAAAATATCTTGAGACAAACCTGTATATCCTAGAATTTTGTATTTATCAATGTGTATGTATAATTAGAACTTATTTCATGAACCCCTTTGAAATACCTTGTATATATGCTATCACTTTTAAACAACATTTTCTCTCTAAATAATTATACTGTGGTGAATGTAATATGGATATTGTATGGCAATCATCAATTATATATATATCCCTATCATACTTTATTATTGTAAACAAAATTATAACATATCATGTGCCTATTCTAACCATGTGGAAATATCTCATGGTGTAAATCCCACCTTGTAATATGATCATGTAATAAACACTTATGTTTTGGCATTATGGATCTGGTTGGGAAACATATGGAGGATAATTTTTCATATATATTTCTCTTACCTCTAGGAGATAATTGAGCTATTTTTTTATTCTCTTACCTCAAAGAGGTAATTAATACTTATGTACTTCTCCCCTTGGGTGGATTATTAGCCTTATAGTGCTGACATATGTATTTTAAATTACTAATATGTTGAAAATTATTTGGTTATTGTTGATTTAAGAAAGTTTTCCAAACTAACACTTTTGGTTTTCTAGAATTTAAATTTATGCTACAAAGTTATTTCATTGATTTTAAATTATTTTGGATGGGATTTAAATTTTATCAATGTGGCCACTTCAACTTCAAATTATTAATTTTTTATGATGAGTTCATTGAAATTTTATCTTATTTTATCAAAGTGTTATATGCACTCATGCAACCGTAGGATCAATCCTACACACCATTACAATAAAGAAGCCATATTAGACATTGTTCATATAATAAAACTCAAATAAGAATTATTAATAATAAGAGTCTCTTCATTATTGCCTCAAGTGAAATTATAATCCATAGGTTTCTCTCTTCCACTGATCTATGAATAACAAAAGGAGTACCTAATAAATAGGTAATTGAGTTGGTTTCAAAATAATCAATTGGTTATTGTGATTAACATAAATATAGTTATATTTCCTTAAATAAATGCATAATAAAATATTATTCATGCACACATAAAACAATAAAAAAACTATAACAAAACACTCCAAATCAAGATTAACACTGAGTGGGTGTAAACATGGATAAAATAAAACTAGTTTGGTAATGACTCAAACCACTTTCCAATTTGAACAAGACCACTACAATACCTTAAATTAAGTTCATAATAGAGAGTGAGAAAAGATAAATCAAAGAGACTAGATGGGTCCTAACAACTAGGCTTGATTAGGTACCCATGTATATATCATAGTGAACTATAAAATGTCCCTATAGTAACCAATCCATCTTAATATAATACATAGATTTCAAGTCATTATAAATTCCAATTCATATAGGAATTGGTACTCTATACGAGGCTCACTCTATAAAACAATTGATCAAAAAACACTAGAAAAAGAGTTACCAAGGATGAAATGTGTCACTACAAGGTTCCTAAAAATTAGTAAAACCATAATAAAGAGTGGAAAAAAGGACTTATCCTATAATGAATCCCAATAAGCATGACTCAAAATCTCACACAATGTTGTAGTAGGTGCACTTGATGGAGTGAATCCCATCAAGCAAAAGTACACTTAATCAACTGCCTAGAGAAGGAAAATGTGGTGCACCAAGGGATAGTAATGAGCATGACACATAAATTAGTATGTGTATCCCTCCATAATGTTTAAGTGGGTGTAGTGACTCATAATATATATATATATATATATATATATATATATATATATATATATATATATATATATATATGAGTCAACCAATTTCACTATAAAACATTAAAATGTTGACACTAGGCTTAACCAAACTAGCTACTCTATAAAAGGAGATCACAATCCATAATAAATATAAAGGATACTATCAAAATAAAGAATAAAAATAAAAATATCTCAATAATGTGTCCTTGGTGGTGATGGGATAGTCAAAAAATGAAAAATAAAGTGCTCACTATGGAGCATACACACATGAATAAAAATATCCATGAGTCTTAGTGTGACTAAAAAAAAGGTCCCAAACAACAAAAATATCACTAAGTGATGCAAGAAAGTCCACAATACAGTCAATTTGTAATAGACAAAAAATCTGAAATGAGAGATGTAGGCTCTAAAAAACACATCTACCTAACAAAGAGTTTAAATAACCAAGGAGCATCAAAAGGTAAGAGGAATAATGTGTGGCCTAAAAATTTGAGTGGTGGATTAACCTCTCCTTTAGAACACTGTAAACACTACTAAGAACATTTATAAATCCACCCCAAATGAACACTAATGGTGGATGGAGATTCCTACATATGAGTAGGTGCAAAGTACATACTATAATAAAGTGAGGTAACATCCAAAGAAGTGTCAGGTGGATCATTTTTGAACATTGTAGTATTAGGTTTTTGAAGCCTGAGTGAAGGTGTAGAAGAGCCCATATGTATCTCAATATCCTCATAAATATTAGAGAAAACAAAGGATAGAGCTCTATCAAAAGATCCCAATGAAGATGAAACACTAGTGGCATAACCAATGCCATGTTGAGTAATCCATGTAATAGGAGGGATAGGTTGAGAAATGCAATATAGATTCTTTCTAATGCCCAAAATTTTGGTAGTGTGACCCATAGAATAAATCATGCAGGAGCCAAAGCTAATGGTATGCTTCTCAAAATAATTAGGCATATATGTAGGTGGAATTGGAGTGGGATGTTTAGAGTGTAAAATAATAGTCACCACATAAACATCATCTAAAATAAGAGGGAAAACATGAATAATGGGTTGCTTGGGATCTAGTAGATCACACTATAAAAGTGCATCAAGTGGATGCATACCAAATTCAATAACACATGATGAACCAGTAATATGAATGTCCAACATATCAATATGGTTTAATGCATGCTAGTAATTTGATTCTATATGGAGTGAATAAGATATACCTTGATATGAATGAAGGAGTGCATAAATAAATTATGTTTCACTACTTTTCTATTCACTTCCTATATTAATAGAAAAGATGCCTTTATAGAAGGCATAAAAGGTGAAACAACCATATGAGTATAAAAAGGAGGTGTATGTACCTTTTTTATGCCACCAAAAAACATGGTGTAAATGTGAGATATTAACGAGATAAGTCCTCACTAATAAATGAAGGAGGACAAGAACCAACAAAAGGAGGAGTAGATGCCAAATATTCCTCATGCATATCCCTGTCAAGAATTACACTCATACAAATGGGAGATGATAGTGGAGAAACATCTACAAAGTTAGCAATAGAGAAATCCTAGGATAAGGAAGAGGAATAATGGGAGGTGAAGGGATCTCCTCAAACAATGCTAAAATAATGTCCTAGGCTTCCTTAAGTGACATGGCATGTACAATGTGAAACTATAAACTATTAGAAACATGGAGATGAATGAAATAAAGTGCCTCATCCTGCAAGGATGTAATCCACACAATATCTTCCTCATATTTAAAGTTTGGAAAATATCCAAGTATAGCTCTCTATAATCCTTTTATTGGCAAATACATAATCATATTAGTTTTCCATGGATTGTTTTTTCAGATGTTATGGGGTTTGAAAAGGGATTTATCCATTTTTATAAGAAGAAGTCAAGGATGATAAACAAGACCCCCCCCCCCCCCCCCCCAAAAAAAAAAAAAAAAAAAAAAATCCTTATATATAAAGTATGACAAGGAATAATACACCCCTCCCAAAATGCTTATAGGTATGTAATTATTTAATAAGTTATGGCCCAAATAGCACAAATACAAAAAAGAGGCCCTCCCAAAAAAAAATGGGTGTTAGTCTCTATCAAAAAATTCATCCATGGACAAATCACAAAAAATGAATAAAATGTGTCTTTGTGAGGGGATCTAACTACTTTTCAGATTGGGCCTCACCCTCTTGTCTTCAACAAGGGAGAGAAAGGAGTGTGTGTGGAGAAAAAATAATAATGACCAAAAACAAGAAAGAAAATAAAAATATTTGTTTAAAAAAGTCCTTTACCATTTAACAAAAAAAAAAAAAAAATACATCCTTACAATAAATTGTCCACTTCTTCAAATAATAAATTCCCCATAATTTAATTTTATGTTTTTAAAAATATTTACTCCTTGTTTTATTTTAATAAAATAAATTATTTGTGAAAAGAGGGTTTTGAACCCAAGAATTTTATAAAGTATAATTTTTAACAAAACTCACACATCTAATTTGGATATAACAAAAATCAAACACATGGTTACACAAATATCTATTTATGTTAAAAAATTCAGCCCCTTTGTAAATATAACTATACACCTTCATATTTTGATGGACAATGGAGGATATAATATGTAGAATATTGGAAATGTTGGTAGTTCATAGGCTATGAGATTTTGACATGGAATATTAGAGGAAAATTCATTAGGTCAATGGTATGTAGAGGTGCCGATGGTAGAATCTGATGATAGCTAGGCAAGGAGATACCAAAGAGTAGTTGAAAAAATACCATGAAGCTATAAAAAAACATAGCAATTAAAATAGGATGACCTAGATAACAACTAATATATGTCATCTATATGCAGTTGATCAAACAAAATTTTTATTGAATATGTTAAAGCATAGTTATTAGGATGAATGTCAGCCAAATAAATTTTGATGGCTATCGATTGATCCATGATGATAGCTAGACTAGCCTAATGGTGTAGTCGTACCCATGTGGTTGAGGTATAACACTATGGATTATTGAGTAGAAAACTATTGGGTTATCGAGCTTAGATGGGAGTAGTAAATAAATGACATGAAGTAATGTTGAGAAAACATTATCTGAATAGGTTAATTTAATAATAGTTTTGATATCAAGCCATAGAATCAATGTAGTGATTTAAGGAGAGATAGATCCAATAAGTAAGAAAGCATTATCCAATGCTAATCCAAAATGCGTAATACCAACAAGAAAATAATAACTCCACCTTTGGTAAAGTTTTAGGATTTTCAAGATAGGTGGAGCAATGTAAATTTGTTATAGACAAATTTATTCAAACAATATTTGTTTAATACTTTCTTATGAATCGATACCAAATCAATGTTGACTGTTGGATTTGAATATGAATCAATCAAAAAATGAGAAATATGCCTACGTAAACTAAGAAAAAATAGTGCATATGTTAAAAAATAAACCCACCAATCACATTTCCAATGAGAAATGTGACATGTACATCTTGATCTAATGAATTAAAACAATACAATATCTACCCAAACATTGAATGGTATAACCCATAATGGAAGGAGTTTTCAATTCTAAAAAACCAATTTGATGATAATTATTGTATGTATTGTCACTAAAAAAATAATTAGATCAAACACAACCCACATAAGCCCTTTAATTTTATATAAAATTTGAGGAAGATAATAAATTAGAACTGAGGTGTAGTACTCCCTAAGTGTATGGCCTAATTGATCTAAAGTTTTGATAAAGAATTAATACACCAAAGAAAGAATAATACATCTTTAGAAATTTATCAAATATTAGTGCCTAAAATAGTGATGGGAGACTAAGTAATTTATACACAAATAAAATCTAATACCATATTAGAGTGATATATGCACTCATGTAACCATAAGATCATTTTTTCACACTATTACCATAGAGAAGCCATCTTAGACATTGTACATATAATAAAACTTAGATAAGAAATATTCACAATATAAGTCTCTTCATTATTTAATCAATTGAATATAAAATCCATAAGTCTATCTCTACCACTTATCTATGAGAAGTAAAAGGAGTGCCTACTAAATAGGTAAATGAGTTGGTTTCTCAACAACTGATTGATTGTTGTGATCAACCCAAATATAGGTGGATTGTCTTGAATAAGTGAATAATTAAATATTATTCATGTACATAAATAAAATAATCCAATGAATATAAAAAAAAACTCCAAATAAATCTTAACTCCATGAGTGGGTGTAAACATAGATAAAAAACAAAACTAGTTTGGTAATGACTCAAACCACCAACTAATGTGAACAAGATCAATCCAACATATTTTTATTTGATTATAGTTTAATTTATTTTACCTTAATTTTGATTAATTACTTATTTATGGATTCTTATAATTTTATTCATTTAATGATTTGATTGAATTATGATGAAGTTTTTACTTCTATTTGAAAATTTGGATTTATGTACGTCATAATGTGAACATTGTACATCTATTACGTGTAAGGGGGAGAAGAAGTAGCTTGGAATATATATAAAGGATATGATGGAAAATATTTTAAGGTCAAATCTTGATCCATCCTCCCACACATCAGAGGTGGTGGTATCATACAATATTTAGCTAAAACACTTGATTTCCTATCTTGGGAGGTCTAAGGAGGATTTTTGGGAGGCTAAGGAGGATATTTTGGGAGGTCTAAAGAGGATTTTTGGGAGGTATAAGGAGGATATTTTGGGAGGTATAAGGATTTTAATTTAATATCATATTTATTTATCACTTCACTCATCATTGGTATTGTTATTTTTATATGGCACTGGATATTATGACACACTATGACTCAATACAGATCACCATTGTTCGATATTGATTTGTGTAGTTCGGTATTGGATTGGCACTTATTTCATCACACTATATTTTAAAAATAGGATGAAACATGGTTTGTTTAATATTATTTTATATAATATTTTTATTTTGTGTACACACTCTTACCAAAGGTTTTGACATCATAAAGCGTGTGATATCAGTTGGTTTTTGATAGACATTGGTTAGCAATTGGCATTATGGGATATATCTAGAAATAGTGATATCAACCATTTGGATAAAATTATGAATACATTTAAAAATTTGACATATTAAATGAATTTTAAAATAAATAAATAAAGCATTAACTAACTTAAAATTTCATTAATTGAATCCAATAAATTGTGGTTGTAATATAAGTCATGTTTGCTTGGGTGGTAACTTGCTATATCTCATGGAATATGTTTGTTTTTTAACAAATGTTTTTATTAGGCACATCAGGGAAGATGATTTTATAAAAGGGGAATAATGTAATACCCATTATGTGAGACCTTTGACTTATTCATATTGATACATTTTACATATGTAGTACCCTTGCTTATTTAAAAACTTCATTTGTTTAAAATAGATTATAATATCTTGAATTAATAAATATTAAATCAATAAAACCTAAAATTTTAAATCCAAAAAAATTTAAGAGGAAATTTAAAATGCCTTTTAGTTGGCAACTTTTGGTTAGGCCATAGACTAGGGTGGGTGGTTTTGCTTGTGGAATATGAATTTGATTTATGCAAGAGAAGTTATTGTTGAGTGTAAATGACCCTTTTACCTTGTAAAATTAATCCCACATGGGCTTGTAAGGTGACTCTTGTAATAAAATTACCCTCCCACTCAATGGGTTGGGTGGAAAATCCTTGGGATATGAAATCTAGACTTTTTCTTATTTCTCACACTTTTAGTTGTTCATTTTGGGACTCATTTTTGGTGGAGGAGATTAGGAAGAAAAAATATGGGATAAATTATTGGAAAGGAAGGGACAAACTTGAGAGGATTTAATGGAGCCATGGAAGCATGGGTCATGCCTATCAAATGATGGAGAAGAGTTAGGTCTCTTATGATTGCATTCCCTATATTTGGAAAGGTTAGCTTGGTTGTGTTAAGCAATCATATTTAATTTAGTTTTTGTTGAAATGGAAAGTGAAATTATTGTTTTAAAAATGTACTTCTTCCCTCCCTCACTCTCTCTAATAAAAATTAATAGAATTTAACTTAATATTAAAAGATAAATCTTCTAATGTTATAATGTGGAAAATGATGTATTTTTCTCTCGTCTCTTGGTTTGTATTTTGAATTTGTACAAAGGATCTCTCTCTTTTTTCTCTCTCCTTGATCCATGAAGATTAAATTTTGAGAGTTTATTCCTTACTCCTTGTTCAATTTAAATTATTTATGTTGCAAAAAAAAGAGTGTATTCCTTACCCCTTCTCAATATTGTCTTTTTAGTCAATTTTTTTGCATTGATAATAAAAATTATTTATTTTAGATTATGTATTATGAATTGAAACTTGGAATCTATTAAAATAGATCTAAATTTGAAATGTCATTGATAATAAAAATTATTTATTTTAGGTTATGTATTATGAATTGGAACTTGGAATCTATTAAAATAGATCTACATTTGAAATGTACATATGGAAATATATAGGATAAAGCATATGTATACAAAGAATCTGTATTAAATGAATTTAGGGAAAAATTATATATAAAGATATATAAAATAAATAATAAATTTTAAATGAGAAAAATAAATAAATAAATAAACACACACAAAAAAATTTAATAGATTGCAAACCTTAAAAGAATAATTCATAATATTTTGATTAAATGAAATATATATAATGTTTTGTTAAAAAAAAGGGGTTTAATTAATTTTTTTTTTTTTTTTTTAATGGTAAGGTGGGGAAGATAGTTGGATTGTCGGGGGGGGGGGGGTGGTTAAGCTGACCCCAACCCACTTCCATTAATGTAAAAAAAAATTAGATTTTTAAAAGAGATATATTTTCATAATTATCAAAATATTAGGTATATACACTATGTATATATTCTTTAATAAATAGATCATAAAATTAATTGACCCTTTCTCTTGATGTCCACCTTAAAAACCTACAACCTATAAACTTACAAAAGGAAAAATAGAAGAAATGAGAGTAAATTTAGAAGTCTTGACTTTTATTCATGTCTATAAAACATTTAAGGTTTTATTTGAAAAACCTAGATCTTGTGGTTGAGATCCACTCAATCCATTGGTAGGGATTTGAACCACCACCACTTAAGTTAAGTGGGAATTTAATTTAAATTTTGGTCACTTTAATAAACTAATTAACATATTCTATCCTCTACTAAGCCAATTTGTATTTTAAATTTCTCCAAAACTTGTCATTTGACTAAGTTAAGAATTAATTAATTATCTTATTATTAGGTTTGGTTCCTCAAAAATAAATCAAACTTTTTGCACATAAAATAAATTAAATCATGATAAATAATTTATAAAAGAGAATCAAATAATTTACCTTAATGTTCTCCAACCTGGTTGAAACCCTTTTAGAATCGATCATAAATAGATACCTAAAACAGGAGTTTACCAAATCTAAGTTTTGAATATGATTTTATTATATTGTAGACTATGAAAAAAATACTTATAATTTTTTTAATCACTATGAAATCTACCATATTGATCAATTCTAGACATTATTTGTGAGATTAAATTTTGCAATTACTCTTCCTGCCTCCAAAGTCACTTCAGATCAGGCACAAAATAAAAGCTTAAATTCAAATTTCCTTAAATCTGAGACTTGAAAATGATTATTTTAAGATATGAAATATGGGATCAATTATTATATAATTTTTATTCCAATAAATAATTTAAATTTATGACCAATTTTGAGATATAATTATAAGGGCAAAATCTATTTATCTCATTATTTTTCTCAAATTTGATTGGAGTTGACCGAATTAAAATATCTAGGAATAGTATTTTTCAAAACCAAAAGTAATAACCAAATTATAGTAGATTTAAATTATCATTATAATAATAAAATAAAATTTAATTTAGGTTATGATATTTTTGAAAGGGTGATTCCAAATTCAGTTTACATAGAATTTTTGAAAGGAAAGTTTCTAATCAAACAAATTCACTTTGGAATGGTAGTCAAATTAGTAGTTTTATTCACAATAAAAATATTATTGTGCCTTAAATATGATATTTATATATTAAATAATAGGTTTTCATGCTTATAAAAATTTATCCACTTCTCTTAGATTAATAGCAGGTGTATTATTAGACTTGTTTTTATCTTGGAGTTTGTTACATTTAAAAAGGTCACTTGTCATGGTGATTATTTAAGTTCTTGCTATCATATTTAATTCAGGTCATGAATACCCTATAATTTTATATCCCTTTTATATACTTGATATCTTGGTTTGGGTTTCAGTCCACATATACAAATGTTTGTCTGGATTTAGTTATCAGTAAGGAGACCTAGTAAGGGGCCTACTTCAAGTTGTTTTAAAATGAGTCTTGATATTTATGATCAAAATTATATTTATTTATGCACATAATTATAATATGTTTAATATTCCTTAATTTTATTTTTTATATATACCAATTAGTGTTCAAAGAGTTTCCACAAGGGTAACTATGTTTTGCTCAGTCATGTAATTGAAAGGTGAAGGTTGATTGCATTTAAAACTAAACTAACACTCTTTAGGGAATGAGTGAACTATAACTAACCTTAATTTTGAATGTGATCAATGTAGATATTTAGGTAGCTTAGGGAGTGGGTAGGGGCACAAAGGACTAACCCCTAGATCATTTCCCTTATGAAGTGTTAATGACTAACTTAGTGTGTATCTAAACACATGTTATAATAACTAATCCCTAAAGTACTTATCCATAACATGAATTTTTAAAGTGTTCTCATTGTTCATGATAAATTTCTATAAATCGGTTTATACCATAATTGGATGTTGGGAATGTGACCCTTATTTTACCTCTAGTAAGTGAGATGTGTTCTTATGTTTTGACCTTGGTGATTAATGTACCTATGCTTAGGATACAAATCTTATATGAGTAGTGAAAATTAAAGAGTGCTAAAATTAATATTATGGTTGGATTAAAATAATGTGGGTTCCTTTATTGTTCCTCTTGACTCTCATTTGTGCATAAACCTAATAGTGCATCAGGTAAACACACTCACACCTTGTTTAGTAAATGTGTTATTTGAAAATAAATTTGAGTGTGTCATTAGTCTTGAGTTGAGTTTTAGAGCCTTAAAAGCTTGCATGTGTCATGATAAGCTTGGATTAGAATGCAAAACTAGTTTTGGTGATGATGTCTTATAGAGGATACCCATCATAAGTGAAAGGAGAACTACATTAGATCTTGATTCTATGGAGTGAATATATAAGCTTCTCAAGTTATGGTGGGGGTATCGGGTCTAGGTTATTATGTTAGGTTAGGGTAGACTCACCTTCTTCCCTCATAGAGGGATAAAGAATTCTGGTGAAAAATTTCCTTCTACTAATCAAGGAATTTTTAGAGTTATGATAACTCAATGATTATTATTAGTTGATATCTTATTCTGAGATAAGTTTTATGTTTTGACTTTCCTTGTTGAATCCCTTTGATGAAATTTTTGGGTTGACACCCTTATGAGTAGTCTCACGTGGAATTAATTTTCCTCAAGTTAAACCAATCAAATTAATTAAATGTCACTTTGTGTGAAAATTTGGTGGTTGAGTATCTAATAACCATTTAAATTATATATATATATATATATATATATATATATATATATATATATATATATATATATATATATATATAATTCCATTATTTTTCCTTGGGGTTTAGTTTAGTTTTCTACAATAAATTATGGGCATGACATTCCAACACTAGAGATGATCAGGTGGGATTGAATAGTATGTAATCCTTAAAAAGTCACTATGGATGCATGGATATCATGGCCTACCGTAGTAAAAGTGAGGGGCTAAAGTTATATTACTAGTCGTTACACATGGTGGGTAGAGCCACATCTTTGTGATCACATCTTAAGATGGTTTGGCTTGACACACCTGGTAGCACCTTTGGTAGTCTTATCCTATTAGGATAGACATGTCAGGGACCCTCAAGGAGTTAGGGGATGAGGTCTATCAACTAGGGTTCTTATAGTTATACCTCATCATCTTATTGTGGGTATCGATGATGGAGGTGATAGTGAGAAACACATGGAGAGGGTAGAGGTGGTAGGAAATAACGATGCCATAGAGGTAGATATATCATCAAGTGGGCATGAAATATAGTAGGATGATATAATGACAAACACAAATTTTATTGATAGGTTGTAGTGGTTCCACAAGGGAGATTGCAAGGATTCATACCAATAAATAGCCATTAAAACACACATGATTTGGGTGGTCATGGTGATGGTACCATTGTTGGTATGTAAATTTTAAGTTTATGCTATCTCTTTTTATTTTTATAGAGGTAGAGATATCATGATAAGTATGAGTGATATATATATATATATATATATATATATATATATATATATAATTACATATTTTTTGTATTTATATGAGAGATTTGATGTCGATTTTAGTTTACATTTTTTAAATTGATGGTAGAGGAGAAATAGTGGAGGAATTGTGTGGAGGCTACAAACCATGAGATTTTTGACCCTATTATTACTCAACACAATATTGTGGGGATGATTGATAGTATGAAACTGATGGCTATAACACATGTGAGGTAGTTTTGGTTTATTAGAGAGAATTCTAAGGAGCTCCAATGTTGTGACTAGGTTGTGGCGTACGTAGTGGCACCATGAATTGTAGGAGAAGGTGAGGTAGTGGCATGGTATGAATTAGATATAAAGAGGGATACTCACATGGATAAAATTGGATGGGTAGTAGGTATATATGTACAATTGACTTGGCTATAAGGATAGGTCAAGGGCATGTAGTCACAAATTTAGACAATGTGAGCAAGTTTACAATCTACTTGATCTAGAGCCCCCATAGCTAGCATGGAACCTCATCCACTAGGAAGTAAAGGTGATGCACATGTATATAGCCTATATGTTACTCAATTATATTTTTAATGGATATATGATGTATCTAGATGTACTTATGGAGAAAACCAAGACATTTATATAGAGATATATTTTTGTTACTCATTTTTTAATCTACATAGATGAAACTATTATATGATTTAGTTTATTTATAACACACATTTATTTTTAAATATCATGTTATGGGAAAATGTGATTTAATTTGATCTATGTTTTATTATTTAATATAAAAAACTAAAATGATAAAAATGAATATCTTAAGTGAGTAGATATTAAAAATTGAAAACTAAAAGATAAGAAGTAAGATGAAAAATGAATGTAGAACACACCAAATCTTGTCATAAAACATTTTAAAAATAAAATATCTAGTGTAATAAATTGTAAAGAATAATCAAACAAGAATATGTGAAAAAAATGATGTCATCCTATGTAATAAAAGTAAAGTCAACTTAAATAAAACATAAATAAATAAACAAATGATTATAAACTATATCTAATGTAAGATAAGTAAAGTCAACTTAAATAAAAAAAGAATGTAAATTATTTTAAAAAAATCTAAAGAATCCTATGAGCAAAAACTTGAAATTAGTGCTTATTTTAAAATATGATGTATGAAAGCATATCCATCTAAACACATGATTATGATGATTGAGATGTTATGGAAGTGAATGGTGATGGGCATTTGTGAGGATGGTCTAGTTGTTTTCCATAAGGTCTTGCATGCACCTCACAAATAAAAAAAATCCAAGTGGCATTATGAATGATAAAAAATTCAAATTTAAAGTTAATAGTAAATCATGTGACCAAATAGGAGTGATATCCATCAAGGAGATATCAAGGAAGATATGATGATAGTATAAGGATTCAAGGCACCATAAAGGTGGAATTAGTGGAGATGTGGGCATGACTAAGATATATCAACATCAATGACCTATGAACCTAATATAATAATCACAAAATCTGGATAACAAGTGAAGTATATAAATCATCCCATAAAGGTTATATGCATGAAAAGTTAAAGGATCCTACCTTCCCACATCATGTTCCCCACTCCTCAGGACCCCTCACAAAACCATCAGTCTACTATGAAGATTGGGTGCTTGTGTGAAAAAGAAGGTAGCACTAGAATGTAAAAAGATAGAAAATAATGAAATGAGATATCCTACCCTAGTCTATTGACCTACTACACCCCATTGGACCTTAGTTCTATTATGATTCTAAGTATGGAGTTTTATATTTAAATAGAATAGGATATGTGACAAAAAGATCATATCTTTTAGTGTGATGTAAATTTTAACATTGGATTTACTTTTTAACATTGTATTTTATTATGATATGATTTTTAACACTTTTATATTTTTATATGTTCCTCTTGCATGTGGATTTAGAAAGACTAAACATGGGTGATATAGATAGATAACACAAGAGAGCTTACACCTAGTCACTAAAAAGGAGAACTTTAAGACCAAGGTGCCTAAAATAATTAGAATTTCCTCACATGAAAGTGTGCAATCTCCAAACTAACCTAAGTGTGCCTTAAATAAAAGGTAAGGGAAAAAATGGGGCTCTTTAAATATATATCTAAGTGAAAATGATAGTATGATGATGGATATGCTAATAACTAACCACAAGGAGGGAAAAATTGATTTATAAGTGATTAGGCTATAGCATGAAAGGTCATAGGCATGTAACTATAGATGTTGAGCTAACCTATATAGATTATAACACAAATACTGATAAGATAACTCATCCTAAAAGAAGGGAGGATGCAAAATAACCCTAAAAAATCACAAGGTGACTAAATCAAATTGAAAAATAGTAAAAATGTGATAAAAATAAACCTAAATTTTATTTCTAAGTTTCACAAGGAAAAAAAATGCTGACTATAAAGTGATAAAAATTATAGAAATAAAACCTAAAGGTGATGCCTAAGATTCACAAAGAAATGAAAGTTGACTATAAACTAGTTGTAAAATGATTAAAACAATAAACGTACATGCTAAAAAGTAAAGTATTAAAATTTAAAATATCATTGATATAAGAGCAAGATATGTACAAAAAGCATCACATTATGCATAAAATAATAATGCAAAATCCAATCACATGATAATGTGAAGTAACTGATATGGAAAAATTATCTTCTCATGAGTGTCATGAAATATTTTGACATACATAATAAATAACATCCAATAAATCCTACTACAACTTATATTTGACTCTAATCATGGTCTCTTATACTCTTTTTTGAAGTTGTGCTAACATTTCTTGACATAAAATATCTAAGGAAAATTTAGGTGTGCTAGAAGGAGGAGGTCGATGGGCCTCCTAATGAGAATAATCAATGTAAAAAACATGTAGTGTCACATTACATGAATCTTATGATTTTTGGTATGGATTTGGTCATAGGGGATGATGTTTCTCCAGCCTAGATAGGCCATTTGAGAATTACTATTAATTTGGAGGTAGGGCCTAAAAAAATATCTAAAATGTAATTAGAGAGCTCTACATATATCTATGCCAAAGAAAATACATGTCCCCATGTTTGAGGATATAATCTAGTGTTATATTTCATGGGGTTATATTTGAGAGATTAGGAAGATTAGCTACTTAAAAATAAAGTACATAAATATACTATCTAAGAGATATCCAAAAGTGAGTTGGATAATGTGTATTACCCCCATGGAAATAAAAAATGTGCCTAGGATTAGTAGAAAGAGATGGATGACCATTTAGGGTAGGAGCTAAGTCTTATGGCTTCAAATGTGGTATGAATATATGATAAAATCTAGACTCTTTAGCTAAATGACTAGATAACTTATGAAACTTGTAATATAATTCATCTTCTTAGGTAGGTGGGTGGGGTATCGCATCTGATCTAGGTGGAAAATCATAATGAGATCTATCTAGAACCTCATCAAATAAATAATCACTATCAAAGGATATAATGGTATACTCAAAAACTTAGTTGTGATTTAAATATCTCTAATACACTTTGTACTGGTGATGTGAGTAATCATAAACTTTAGGGAAAAAAATCATGCTACTATTTCTTTGGGATTCAACCTTAGTGCATGCCATATAAGTGTGGCCAACATCTTGGGAGGAAGTGAGCTTGATGGATGGGAAAATTTGGTGAACTGATAGGCTCCAATCATAGTATGATAATGGAGTATGCTTTAAATAGGTTTATAATTTACAAGAGTTGTATTTGTATTATAAGATAAAATCTAATCCATTTTGTGTTAGGTATGGAGCCTAATTATCTTCTAGGATCATAGGTTAAAATTATGATGTTATTTCAGTTGGGTTTTAGATCCCATTCTTTGTATCCTTGATGGTGTAGGGGGTTACAAGGGGGGGGACCCCCCTTATGGGATCTGAGGGGGATGACCCCTCTAGCAGGGGGTCTAGGGACCATGTACCCTAGTGAGGGTTCGAAAGTAATGCGCCTGAGGTAAAGTTTTTATTAAAATTGCCTTGTAAAATTGTAATTTTATAGTCAATCTAGGCCATTGATTAAAGGTTTATAGATCTAATGGTAGAGGTTATGTTTAGGTGTTTTTTTCTCTAAAATATATTGATACATGGTTGAGATGAAAAAAAAAACATATTTTACACAAAAAGGAGGTAGAGAAGGTAGAGAGGTGTAATAGGTTTTATTGCAGGATTTGTTTCTCCCTTGTATTGTTGGAAATAATATACTGGACAAATTTGGTGGATGTAGCCCATCTTGGATGAACCACGTTAAATTTGGTTTCTCTTAATTTATGCATGTTTATGATTATTTTATTTATGTTTGAATGATTCATTTCATAGTTTATCTTGTATGCGATTTGGGGATAAATTTATGATTTATTTTATCCTAACATTTTAGACATGTGGACATCAACTAAATGGGGAATATTTATAGGAAAATTATAAGGAAAGATAGAGTGAATGATATCAATAAAATTGATACTATAAGAAGATGTAGATTGATCAAAATAATATTAGAGATAATAACTATAATTAATTATTTACACATCCTTATCTTGGGAATATCCAAATAAGTATGGGTCATTAAGGGTATAACTATCATCTTAATTGAGAGTAGTAAAATAAATATTAGGGGCTTATACTACTATGTCACTAAAGGATGTGTGGGAAGTGAACTTCTTAAGAATTACCATATAAATGAAAAACTATTTAGTTAGCTTCTTGAAAGAAAGAGATTTAAATAAGGGTAATAACTAAGTTATGATGTTAGAGGGGAGATCTTGATCTCATCAGGCTCATCATCATCGAAATATAAGAGGTTAGGAAAGATATTTACCACAAGTTTGGGGTGACCATTATAACTTCTATTCATGTTGCTAGGATAATTAAAATCTTGGTATTTTTGAAAGGGAACTTTAGGTAAAGACTTGAGGGAAGGTATTTTAAAGACACCATGCTCTTAGAATTGCTCAAAATTCCAATGGTTAGTATCACTTTGAATATTATAGATAATACTCTTGTAAGAAAATTTGATGTATTTACATGTAAAAGAGGCCACTAACCTCATGTGATGAGTCTATGGGTAGCTAATAAAAAATGTTTTATATTAGAGTAAAGTTGAAAATCATAACCTTAACTCTATACTATGATAGGGAGCCAAACACATATGAATGAAGGCATTTGTCTTTATTTATATCCTTAACATGTGATTTTGGTATAATTAAGATTATATTTTTAGTATCTTAAAGTTTTTATGAGTTATAAGGAGTTGACATAAGTGTTAAAGCCTTTGTCTATCAAGGATCACTTCATATGAATATCAAAAACTTGGACACTAATGAAAAATTAGAAGGTTAACCAAACAAAGTAATATTTAATTAGGGATCATATATGATATAGGTAAATTTAATGAGAGAGATGCATTTATAATTTAATCCACCTAGATATAAATATCTTCATATTTTTGTAAACATTATCCTCAGACTTTGGAAAGGTAGCTTATTTACCCATAGGTGGTGGTTGAGGAATGTTCATATCAAATAAAAGTTGCATACATTTGTTTATGTTATGAGGAGAATCCCTCATGAGCATAAAGGATAGAATTTGGGATGGGAACTTAGAAAGTTATTCTATGGGGTCCCATTAATCAAAATTTTTAAACATTATCCTCAGACTTGGGAAAGGTAGCTTATTTACCCATAGGTGGTGGATGAGGAATTTTCATTTCAAATAAAAGTTGCATATATTTGTTTATGTTATGAGGAGAATCTCTCGTGAGCATAAGGGATGGAATTTGGGATGGGAACTTAGAAAGTTCTTCTATGGGGTCCCATTAATCAAATTTGTTGTGATCTAGATAAGACTTTAATTAAGTGATTAAATTTAAACTCAGCCAGACTAAATATGATTGAGAATGAAAGTTGTGGTCTTGGTGTTATTGGTATTGTAGAGAAAGGTTGAGATAATATTAGTTTCTTCGTTGATGAAGTTGGTTTCATAAATACATCAAAATCAGATTATATTTGCATAACCAATATAATAAAATCAAAATTAAGGGTGGAAATAGACTAGCCTAGTATAATAGAAATAAAATTGGTCAATGAAGTAGAATGTATTAGGATGGACGATATAGTTTGAATTGATATAAAAATGGAAGAGTGTACCACATTATCAAGTATATATTGGATAGATGTTGATGGAGAAATAAATTGCACCAGGATAGCTAATATACTAGTGAAAACATGGGTATGTATTAGGTTGGCTAGTAGAGTTGTGAAGGAATAAAATTATATTGGTTGGTTAGTATAATTGGGATATCTAAGAGTACATAGGCTATAATATCCTTGAATGTGATATATAAATATGTAGAGGGTTTTATTGAGATATTTTGTAAGTAGGATAAGGAATACAATTTTGAAAAGGATAATGATCGTTATAAGAGACTTACCACTTCATGTTTTTCATATTGAATAGGTTTTTCTCATCATTATAAAAATTAGTAATAACTATGGTTTAAATAACATTAGTGACTGGTGGTTTATTTTGATTATTATGTTGTTGGTTTTTATTTTGGCTAAGAAGTGGATTTGATTAAATAGTAAGGTGAGATCTATCTTGGTGAATTATATTACACTTGAAATTGGAGTCATGATATTTGGCTACCTTATCATAGGATTGGTGCCATTCTCTGATTATGCATTCATGATCAAAGTTTGGACCAATAAATAAATTGAACACAAGGTGTTTAATATGTTTTAAAGTCTCATGGGAATGCCCCTAATTTTCATGAAACAAATTTTTTTAAGGTCATATCTATGAGCATTAGGACAAGAAGTGTCAAATTATCTAGTGATGATCTAAAAAGGCATTTCCTAAGATTGGATAGGGATATAGGGTGATGAATTTAATAATTATTGACTAATAAAGGAAGAGGAAGAGGCTATAAGGAAATTATATTTTGAGGTGGGGAAAGAGTCACTTCATCAAAGCTTTCTAATAAAATAACATTGATGGTTCTCTTGGAATCATAAATGTTTGAGACACCATAATTTATAACATTTTTATTTTTAGATCTCATAAGCAATCGAGTCCAAATCTTGGGTTGAGAAGGTTTGAATTGTCTTATAATGAAATATTAACATTTGGCTTGATCACGAGATTCCTCCAATGATTTTGGATAAAGGGTCCTGATGATGTATTATAGTTTAGGATTAAGTGCATTGGAAAACAAGTGGAAAAGGTTGTATTCTATCATGTTATGCTTAGCTTTGTTGGATAAGGACTTCTAATACTTGATAAAGGCTTGGGAAGCCTCATTATCCACTTTATTTTAATTGATGAAGTGAGCCAAACTATTTTTAGGTAGATAATTGGATTGAAATTCCTAAACCAATGTATTAACTAAGTCTTCCAAACTAGAGATAGAGATATAATTTAGTTGGTTATACAAATCTAAATCATCACTAGAGAAGGTTTTATCTAGTATATTTATAGTGACAAAGGTATTAATATTAATCCAATATTTATAGATGTTACCGAAGGCCTTCAAGTGCAAATTGATATTAGTGGATCAATAATAGGTGATCGAAGGAGTGATGCCATCTATGTCAATATTTATAATTAGATGAGAAAATGGTTATTTTTGGATATGTTTGATGATTTTATTACAAAGTATTATTTTAAAAATGAGATTATAATGAACATATTTAGGGGGGGGTGTGGCGGAATTTGGGTTTTTAAATCCACATTTAAGTTGTTGAGGAAAATGTTGCATTTAAAAAATTTGATTTTACATTGTCATCTTCTGAGCACTATTACTAGATTGAATATTATCCATTTGAATCATTTATTATAATATTATTTTATTAGGATCATGAGTGTTCTAGTTAGAGGTGGAGGCTTGAGTATCTTGATGGGATACATTAGATGTAACATTAACATTTGCATTGATGTTGGAACTTTGAGTAGGCATATTAAAGGAAATACCCACCATGTTAGTAGTAATACTAGGCATGGTGGATGAGGATGGGAGTAAAGAAGTCACATATTGGCTTACCCCACGTTCTATATAAAAATTTAAGAGTAGGGGAAGGAGGACTTTCCACATGGGGTGTCATCATAAGGTGATAAACAACTACAGGGTCCTTTCCCTTGTGCTTAAAATGCTCATGAAGATATGTGATCATTATATATGATCTAATTTTTGGTATAATCAAGACCACATTCCTTTTATATCTCAAATTATTGGGGTAGGTTACCTCATCTAGTGGTGTTAGGATTATTATGTGGCTCATAGTTTTTAGATCTGTGGAATCCACATGATAATTACTTGGATTCTGGTCTTGAGTCATGGAAAAATTATAAAGCATGTGAGTCTTTATAGATAATATATGGGGATTGGTTAGTTCCATATAATTATGATTGTTAAAATATCATTAGAATTCCTATTGCGTTTTCTCTTTGGATTGGTCAAAATTGTATTCCATAGTGGAAGATAAAATATTAACTACAATAAGCTATATTGTGCAATTAATTAAAAATTAATGTGACAAAATGAACTCTATCATGCCGCTTGATGTAGTTAGGTAGAAAAATAAATATATCAAATTGGCTAAAGTAGTTGGTCAAACCCACAAAATTGTATCAAGCTGGTTGATGTAATTAAGAAAACACATAGAATTGTATCAGGCTAGCCAATGCAATTATCACATAGCATAGAATGATATAAGGTTTGTTGATATAGTTTTAAAGACAAACAAGCTAAATATTTAATTATTTTTAACATGTAAATAAGGAGGCAAATTAAGAAGGGCATGTTTGACTTGTAATCTCTTAGATATACTAATCTTAATAATAAATAGTGAAAATGACCAAGAAGGCATTAACCACATAGGATTCCACTATTCCCATGGCCACAATATCCCATATATAAGGTATGTTGAGAGTAACTTCCTAGGGCTAACTTATTACCGGTGAAATACAAAATCAAATGGATAAAAGGTCTATTAATGGATAACATTTAAAAAAACCTAGGCATTTCAAAAATACTATGAGGTATGATAAAACTAAATTCCATATATAATGTTGTTTAATGGATTGAGGACTATGGTAATACCCCTCACACCATAACTCAGGTGAATATGATGATTGATTTCCCTAGAATGAAAAATCCTATTAGTTTTAAAACTATTGGATCATAGTTTCTAGGAAGATAAAATAAAAATAAAGATAAAAAATGATATATATTAAAATCTAAAATTGTAGTATGTAATGAATTAAATAAACAAACATAATACTATTAGGTTGGTTGATAAGTTAAAAACATAATTTGTTCAAACAAAATTGTATTTATCTGACTGATATAATTGGAAACACATAGAATTGTATCAAGATGGATGATATTGTCTAGAAAACATGGATCAATACCATGATGGTTGATTCTATTAGCAAACAAATAGGAAATGGTATTGTGCTACCCAATACACTTGGATTGGAAAATATATGATGGTTTGAAATATTTTTCTACAAAGCTAGAAGTAAATCATGAAACTAATCTAACCAAAGGAGGGAAAAGGATCATATTAGGTTCAATAGAATGTATGCACATGATATGATGACCTACAACTATCCTCTTTCTATTAATAGACTAGGACTCCAATAAGGTCAATCAAATAGAGCCTATGTATACTTGGATGATCAGGTAAGGACTAATGATATCCATAGATCTAGCAGAGAGGAAATTATAAATCAAACTTTAATAGGAAAGAGTTCCAAATCTGAAACCTATGGAAAAAGGATATAGCTCTCACTATACCTCAATATAGGTAAATGGTTCTAATTGTGATTGTAAAGGGGTAAAATTAAATTAAATGATGAGTTAAATGGTTTCAAAGGGTTAAGGTGCAATGGTAAATAAAATGGGGGTCTATGTAACCTAAGTTAATTAATGGGAAGCTAAGCAATCTTATATCTATACCAACTTATTTGGTATATGAAATATCTTAAGCAAGGATACAAACATACATACACAATGTAATAAACAATACCTACTCTACTAAGTAAATAAAATAATGAGTGTAAGGCTAGAAATACTTACCTTGGAGTGGACCCATTGATAATTCAATCTCCCCTTTGAATCAAGTGGAGATTTTCAAGAGAAATTTTTAGGTTAAATAACTAAAATATCTAGATGAAGAACTAGATATCTTTAGTTAGGAACTCCGAATGACCTCTCTTATTGAGATTCAATGATACCATAGGAAAAAACCTTCAAGATAATGTTCTAAACCACTAACTCTCCAAAATACTTATTTAGATAATAAATACAAGCACAAGTAGAATGTATTAATGTGATTTATTATAATAGGAATGAAATATGACCCCTATATATAGTTCCAATACCCAAGACTAATTATAAAATCTTAAGTTGATGATATCATTCAAGATGATATAATTGGAAGATGTTGGATGACATAATATGGTATCATCTAGATTGATATAATAAATATGTTAGAAGACAAAATTATAATTGTATCAGACTAGATGATATAGGTCATGGGTTAAAAAGGCACAAAATAGATGATATCAACCAAGCCAATGTCATAGGATATAGGCAAGCAATAAAATTTAAATAAGAATAAGATGTAAGGGATATATGGATAGAGAATTGGAGGAGATTATGCTAATAGTAGTGATTGTGTAACATGACAGAATGCCAACATATCTAAAAAGTTACTATGAGCTGATCCCACCCATTCTTATTGCACCCTTTAAGGTGTACACTCAGAGAGATTGATGCATCAACAAGCCACTATAAGATAAAGCATCAGTAAAATGATAAAGCTAAAAATATTATGTGTATACACTCTATATTGATCACCACATGCTCAAAATTTCATATATATATATGCATAAAAATCATATCCCCACCTCATTGTGGCCACACTATAACTTCTTCAACAACTATTACAAATCTCAAGATCTTTCATATATCCTCCAATGTCATAGCAATCTCCCTTGTAGAGAGACAAAATATACAAGTATCATCATTCCACCTCTCTACTAAGGAAACCAAAAGATGCATATCATATGGGATCCAACCTAAATGGGCCACATATCTAAGACTGAGGCTATTAAAAATATTCTAGCCATTGTCATATAAACCAAGCTTGCTCATAGTCTCAATGTGATGAACATAGTGGAACTCTCTATAATGCAAGTCCCTTTATAAACACATACAAGTGAAAAACATGTTAGATACAATTGGATAAAATATGAATAAATTCACAAAAATAATAATTAGTAGAAATATAATTTCACATTGATTAGATACAGTCAATATCATTTAGAATTACCATCATAACTAGTTTATTCCATCAATTAGTACTATTAGAATAGAGGACAATTCTATTATACTCCTGATAGTATTAAGATATGAGGGTCACTATCAACATTACTCTAAAATAGATAAAGCCACTTAAAATTCCTAAAATAAAAATTGAATATTTTAAAAAAAGTTTAAAACTAAAAAATTAGATTAAAAATGTGAAATATTTCTACATACTAGGTCCTCTAGTTATCGGGCCTATAAGGTAGTTTGAAAACATTAAAATTGTGAGGTATCACATGTCAAATAATTGACATTGTAAAAAAATAGAGGTCAAAATAACTATAAAAAATTTGTAGATTAATTAAAAAATTATAAAACTCAACCTTTCAAATATTCACTATATTAAGTTTGGTTTACAAAGAAATACCTACAAATCTTGTGCAAGGGATATCGTGAACACCATGTATCAAAATCGTTTCATGTCAGTTATTTTGGAACACACACAACACATAATTTTTTATGATAGAAATTACAAGACTATTAATTAAAGTGTATAATATCCCAAAATTTGGTGAATACTCTCTAACAAAAATGTTGGCCTAATTTTTCAAAATGGGGGCAATTTTTGACTCTAAATACACACTATTATCTTCGATAATTATTATATATTATCCAATGATCAAATTTATTGAAATATACCATCTCTCTATGCCCTAGTTGAACTCTAGTAATGTAAATACAACATAAAATTAGGAAAATTAATAAATTGAATATTTCAAATAACTAATTAAAACCAATTCATTAAATTCTAAAAATCATTGAGCTTATATAATTACCTATATATTTATATGATCAATCCGATAGTAACATCCCTCACATCAAAAGGGTGCCATACATTGTGATTATTACATAATTTCAGATTATCATATTTTAGAACATTAAAAATGATTCATATTACCAAATTTGGCACATTACATATGATTCACAATGATTTAGATATCAGATGGTTTAGTTACATGATAGATATTGCACATCAATATGGATTATGAGGGCATATGTGATGAATAGACACTCACTTCATAGATACTTGAGTATAGATTCATTAAAAAATTTATGAATACGCATGGACATATACACACAAGTTTATAGGAACATGAATCATATGTTTATACATACACATACATCTAAGATATAGGTTCTTAGATTTAATATTAAAAAATAATAATATTATATATTAGTTGGTACAAATTTAGGGGGAATGATACTAATTCATGCACATATACACACTTGTAAAGTCAAGGGGCATGATATTGATTCATGCACATATAAGCAATTTCAAATCCATGAGACATGATATTGATTCATGTACTTATGCACACTTTCATATTCATGGGGCATGATACTTGGTTCATGCACATACACAACAACACAAGTTACAATTAAATGATTAATGGTAATTATTCCACTTCACACTTATCATCTATGTGATTATGATTGGGGCATCAAAACTTTTCTCTCTTTTGATCATGAATTTATCAAACATTGAAAAAAATCTAGAGAAACTATATAATCAAACATGCAGTCATGATGGAGGCATGGACATTGTTCATTCCATTTTGATCATACATGAAGAAAATATGAATGAACTTGAGTGAAACTATACAAATTGAATATATAAATCATATATAGTGGTTGATTCATTTTCAGTGATGTGTTAATGTTCAATGACACTAAACATTCCATTAATTAACCCAACATAGAATTTTTCATTGTTCATATTGGAACCATGTTTTAAATAATTTCTTAAAATCTTATCCATTTCCATGTATAGGAATTAAAAAAGACTACAAGTTCCCTCTTGTTCTCCATAGTGATTGGGTAAACTATTGACCTCATAATCTCCACTTGTCATGATAAGAGCACACTCCATGATCATACTCCATGAGTGATGCCATACAATATACATACATGTGAGTTTTTTCTTTGAATAAGTTTTTCATTATAACTACACTTATTTTTATATGCATAAATATATCTAATAATATACATCATATCTTATTGGAGCACTTAGAAATCATTGGAACAAATAATGAATCTAGATTCATAATCATAAGCATAGTTTTGTATTCTATTTTAAATTTTATCTAGTATTAATAGCTCCATTAAATGTTATATTAAAGGGGGGAAATGTATATATCCATATGTGTACAAGAGTTGTTTCATAATATTTTAAGGTAACTTTGCATGCATAGATCTCAAACTACAAATTGAGTACTTAATGGAGCATTCCTCTTGGTAATTTTATTATCTTAATGAATTTATTTATCCATTTGATACCTTTATATTATGATATTTAACCTTAATTCTATATTATATAAATCTTTTTCCCTCCCTTTCACCTTGGAGTATTTTTAGGTCATGGTTAGTTCTTCATTTTATGATCAGTATCGATTATTGATAGTGTCTAAAGATAATGAAACTAACCCAAGTACCATTTTAATTTATTTTTGTCATGTTTCACTTTGTGATCATTATTTGGGAATGCTTAAACTTGTTTTGGTTGACTTTTGCATGCCACTAGGCCCTTAATTCAAAGTTAGAGACTCCTATATATACAAAGCTACTATAAGGTATATTGAGACAAACACATTGAATTATTAAGGGTTATAATTATTACATATCGATAATATATAAATATTAGAGATAAATATAAAATTCACAAGGATCAATTAAAATTTTCATGCTTATACCAAGGGAAAGATAGGAGAAATAACATCTAGGCTTACATACCCAATTACACACATACACATTAATTTGAGAACTACATTAAAATTTGATCAATATTCAAAGTATTAGAATGTAGTAAAACACTTGGTGCATAAATTAGGGTTGACCAAGGTCAATCCAACTCAACCCTGTCACCCTACACTCTCATTTAATATTGGATTCCTTGTGCATATCTAGGGTTTAAATATAACTATTCTCCCATGAAATTTTGGAAGTGATAAAATTCATGAATATATGTTAAAAACATAGGCATATCATCCCATAATAAAACAATAAATCGATATGTATATGGTTAGTTATGCCTATTGAAGGCTAGTATTGACTATTGATACTAACCTAATCCATCAAAATTAACCAGGAGAAAATAGGCAGAGACAAATCATATAAAAGACATTTTAATGTTCTTGAGGTACAAAATTAAGATAATTAGAACTCAAATTAGTTTGGAGAACAAGATAAGAGCCTTATTATATATTTTTGTACATTCACTACTATATTTAGCCTATATATTTTTATATATTGTGTTAATTAGAAATATATAATTATTCCATCAATTTATATCCTATTAGGGTTTCTAAAACTAAATTAAGGTAGAAAATAATTGAAATCAGATCAAATAAAAGTCACAAAAGAAACAATGACCAAAGAAAGAGTAATATAATAAAAAACTCAATAAAAAATGTTACCTAATAAGGAAAGGGACATACACAAAACACAATCAATGATTAGATTATATAAAAACAAATAAAAATAATGAAGCATTGGGAAATTAAAACTACTCTATACTATCAATCTATGTTAAAATCACATGGAAAAATAAAAAATCCATGAAATGTAGTGTCATAATTAATATAAGTAATAGAAAGGCATGTGTAATAAATAAATATAGTTCAACATGATAAATGGAAATGTCATAAAAAGATAAACATGTAACAATGTGACCAATGGAATGAGATGCCCCCAACATTGGCATGGTCCCTAGGTATAGGAATGCCCTACATCTATACATCCATGTATCATTTATAACCTATATTTATTCCATCTCACTTATACATACTATGAAATGCATATGCATATTCAAAATGATATGTAATCTACCCAACATGTCATGAATGCATAATATTAAAGTAGTAACTAGCAAACATGTAATGCTTAGGTCATAGTTTTTATTTTTTTAACATTTTTTTATTTTTTTAGTATTTTTGAAATATTTTAGAATGTGTTCATGCTTACCAAAAATCCCATCAAGGATATTCTTACATGGAGGTCCTATATCAAACTCTGTAATGGTCCCCTTTCATGAGTTAGTAATCTCATATGTATCTATATCTAAATATGAGAAATAATCTCATGTTGTAACTTATTTATCACTATCATTATGACTCATAGGGTCTTGTATATTATGAGTATCACTAGTGACTAAGTATCTTATGGAATCCATTCTATTATAGGAGCATGTGCTTATGTTAATCATGGAACACACCGGGTTATCTATAATACTAGCCTAGGATGTGATGGAGTAGGTAATGGTTGCTGAAAGTCCTAAATAAAACCTAATGTAATGGGAATTGAAGAAATATTCATATGATAAATTAAATTAATTTCCTCTAAACCATATATGTAGAATGGACCTGAGTAGGTTGTACAATTAACTATGGTAGTGGTGGTGGTAAAGGAGAAAATGCCTCTAGCTGATTATGATACTTGTATGGATTAGCTAGAACTTTAACCACTTTGTTTCCTTGTATATATTTTACACATATATGTAATGAAAATGTAATTTCATAGAGATTATATATCAAAATGTGTCCTAACAACATGTTAAAATCCCCAATACTCGGTAAAACTAAGAGTAGATAGTATATCATGATCTACCTTAAATGGTAACACAATACTCTCAAGGGTGTTATATCAATTTCCATCTAATACTTTAACTATATTGGTTATATTTATCAAATACTCATGTGGATATCCAAGACCAGCAAGGAATATCATAGCACACACATTTTTTATTAAACCATTATCTAACATGACTCTATGTATAGGTTGTGAATCAATGTATAAATGTACAAATAATGAGTTGTAACTAGAAACATATTCAACAATTTCACTATCATGAAATGTAATTTTGTGTCATTGTAAAAATATGCTTGAATTATAGCAATAATACCATCTAATGTATGCCCATATGTTAGTGGAGAAGATTGTGCATTGTAAGTCATATGCACCTCAAAATTAGCCTTAGCTTTTGTCGATGCATGGTTTGGAAAGGGATAAAAAAAAATTTAAATGTTGAATTCCCATTAGGTTGTGGTCTTGAATCATTTTTACATGTACCACTGTCATTAATTTAAACTATTTTATCATGAATGAGATAATTTATCTTATGCCTTATATTAAAGCATCTACTCATTAAAAGTCCAACACATTGATGATAATATTAATATACATTATTTACATATCACTTAGGTGGAGGCCTATTCATATCAATCTATTGTGGAGGATGGATGGAAATGATGAGGTTGAGGTAATTGTGGAAACTTCCTCCTTTATGGAGTGTATAAGATAAGCCAATTAGTAAGTTATGATACTGCATTAGATTTTAGTTTTTCCTCATTAGTAGTACCATTCATTTTTACCTTGTAGCTTATTTTGATTTTAAATTTCATAGTTGAATTGGTTGGAGGGTTAACCACATACTTGAACTTATTACTAGCTATAAATTTTATTCTCGATCCCTAACTATATGGCATAAGTAATCAAATGAGTTGAATCTCTTGAACATAATAGACTAGTGGAGAGGGGAAAGAATATTTTCTTAAATATATATTATAAATTATTATAATCCATATAAGTTTTCATATTATAAGGCATGGTATTATACTAAAGAACATAGTCATTTATTGGTTCATTGGATCCTTGCTTAAGTTCTAAAATTTGGGCACAAGATAATTTCTCACTGATATTGACTGAAAAAAGTTCTATAAACTATTAAGCCAAAGGATTGAATTTATGAATCGATTTAGATGGGATTTCATATAACCAACAAAAAATATCATCCTGAAGGATTTATAAAAATAACTTAGTCAATAAATTACCATTGAAGGCATAACTTAAACATAAAATTCAGCATCAAATAATGTAAGATTAGGATCTACAAAACCTATAAGTAATGGATAATATGAAATATTTATGACTAATGTATTATGTAGTAATTCAAAATAATTAATTGAATGAATTAGTCTAGAAATACCCTATTCTAATTACAACATTTGAGACTATAGATCTATAAAATTTGAATGAGTGATTGTGAAATAGGTGGGGATATTGATGCCACATAATTAGTGATCATAGGAGATACATAATTTTGTTATATAGGGATATGCATATAAATTTAAGGGAAATATTGTGTTAACCCCACAATATGAGTGGGCATCGTATGTGAAACCATAGGTGTAGATGTAGGAATAATGTAAGTGGTATAAGTGGTTTGGACACCTATTTTAGGTTCAATAATTATAAAAGTTTGATGTATAAAATTGAAAGGATCATGTTGTTCATTAGATATGATAACCTTAGCATTATTTATATTTATCATTAAATCTCTAGTTACATGTCATAATGCATCAATTAAATGAGTGCATAATTAGATATTGATTTAATTTTATTCTATATATGTAATAAAATGTAACTTCCACAATATAACTTAATTGTTCAAGGGCATTTTTTTGGATTCAAAATTCAAACACAGTCTATCAAAAGGATGGACTTAATTGTTCAATATTGTGATAGCATAATTAAATAAGGCTAAAAAATTATCATGATTCATTTAAAATTTATAATTATTACATAATGATTTGACCCATTTGATTACATATATTTTAAAAATCTTGAATATTAAAATAAAAATACATATAATGATTACAATCATAACTTGTATGGGAATATATAAATAATGTATATCCATTATAACAATAAAATAAATAGGGAAAATTAGAGATCATGTCTAAGAATATGTAGACACATAAATTTGGTCACAGGTATTTGATAATGATAATTATTAACACATTCTAAACCACATGACCTATTTTTAATTAAATGATTCTTATTTTCCATTATTGTAAGCCATTTATCTATATGCGGTGTTGATACTTTATTTATCATCACTATTACATATAAATCTAAATGTTAAATGGTCAAACTATCTAAAATAACATTTTAACTACTCCTTTTAAAGGACATCTATCTTTGATCTTCTTAGATAGGTCCTCTCTAAGTAGACAATGGTGTACTATACTCTTGTCCACTTGGGTAGGCCACATCTTGTGCCAAATAATGACTAGTTTTCAAATTCAAAGTTATCCTTTTGGTTCTTCCCATATGTTTCATAAGATAAACTAAAGGAAATAGTAAAAATATTCGCCTAAAAATACATGCCAAGACTCATTCATTAGAACCACCTTTTATTTACTTGGTACAAAATTTTCACTTCTCCACATTGAGCAAATCTACCCTATTCTACCCAAATTATACATTATTCATAAGGAATAGTCATAAGCCAAGTTAAGATACATATAAAATAAATTTAAGATATATCATTATCAAGTATTAAATCCATATTATAGCTACATATATATAGTCAAAGGAACATAATTTCACATTCAATATAGGTGGGATAACTAGGTGTGTGTGATTTCTATCCTTTGAGAATTGGATATGTAGGTAATGGTAAATAATTAAGGTGGTGATTGAGATAATCTCACCCTATTAAACTCTCCTCTTTTTATTATATATTTTTAGGATATAAAAGTTCCCTAAGGGTTTCAAAGGTAAGAGAAGACACAGTGATTTCTGTGTGGCAAAACCTTACATGTGATATGCAATATTTATCATCATCTATAAGTTCAATGTGTGAAGTGATTAGTTTGGATGTATAGTAAACCTAGATAAGTCCATGGTTAATGAACTTGAGCACACTACATTATTACCTACCTACTATACTCTTGGCTAAAAAAATCTTCTAATTTTGCCTCCAAGCTATCATTTCTAGATCCATGAATTTATTTATCTTTTATAGTTTGTTGCCTATCATAGTCAATTGAGACAAGTCAATGGTTATAAAAACTAGGTGGATTGGATCATTGTCTACCTAATACACTCATGTCTTTAAACATATTCTACTTTTGCCTTCAGTCCTAATTGATTCATGAATTTATGTCTTTTATAGTCTATTTTCTATCATAGTCAACTGAGACAAGTCCATGGTCAATAGACTCAAGTGAACTAAATTGATGTCTACCTACGTCACTAATATATAGATCCTATTTATGATTTTATGTCTAATACTAATCCTAAATTCTCACCTCTTATTCTGATTATCATAATTGAATTGTTAAAATAGTTAATAGAGATCATTTTTAAATCTAAGTATATTTATTCTTGATAATTTACTATATTTATAATCCTATCAAAGTCATAAATATTGAATATTGTATTCCTTTATCATTTTAATATTTCTAGTTTTACACACATATATACATAATAACACTTCTTAATTCATTTACTGTTTTATCAAAATTAGTGTAAAACATATTGGAAAACTCAAGCCTTTGTTTTCAAGCCTCTAATTTTTTATTTCATTTTTATTTTGCTTTGTTTTCCTAGAAATTATGTTCTATAGTTTTGAAACTCATAGGAGTTGTCATTATAGGTAAAGTAGTTAGAAATTTTCCATGTACCATGATGTGAGGGGTACTGCCCCAATACTAAAGCCATTATAAAACATTATTTATGGATTTTAGTTTCCACATAACTCATGGTATATCATAATTTCCTAATTTTTTTAATTTGTAGGAATCCTTTGACCATTTTTTCTTGTAGTGCACTAATAAGTGGTTAGCCCTAGGAAGTTACTCTCAATGTATCCCACACAGTGAGATAGTGTGGATATGGGAGTAATGGAATCCTCCATATTTATTTTTTCACAACTATATTCATTATTTATGACTAGGATTACTATATATGAGAGCCTAATAATCAAAGACACACTTAACTAGTTAGACCCTCTTTCCCAATATTTTCAAAATCAAAATCCCAGTCATAATGAATGCATATTATTTACATATTTTGACATTTTATATTACATGTTATATTAATTTATAATATTTCATTAATTATTTATATTCATTAATTAAATATAACCATCATAACATGGCTAAAAAATAATGTATAATCTCAAGTCTTAATCAACACACATTCTTGTCATAATACTGCTAAGCTACAAGCATTGTTAAAACCAATCCTTGTAAAGTATAGCATGACCTAGGAATAATAATAGTCATACATTCAAAATGATATAAGGACTACTTTGCATCCTATTAATGAACTTCTTATCACCATTGAGAAATATAATGTTAATAAAACAAAAGAGAAGGAGGTTAATGACAAAAAATTCATTGATTATCTAAATGCCAACCCACATAATATTGACAAATTAATTTACATTGTGAGAGATGAGTAAAATCAATTAGCTTCAACTTCCATATCCACTACAAATGCTCTATTCACTACTAATTATAACATTAATATATCAACCCCTATAGTTACATATGTGCCAACATATTTGGGTATTGTTATCACTTGGATTTATAACCCTTGAGGATATGTCTCAGCTCTCCTCATCCAATAAGCACAATTGAAACACCTCTAGACTGTGGGTAGCCTAAGAATGAGGTGAATCTCTAGATAGGTCTAAATGCCTTGATGTATCACTTTTAGATCATTACTACACCTATTTTTGCAAGGAAAAAAGGAAAGAAATTTGAAATTAAACTATCCTAAAGGTAGTGATACACCAAATTAATTGATAAATACTAACCATCTTCATGTCACACATGAGACTAAGAGATTAACTAGGCATAAACTTCTATAATCTAAATATTCTCATATCAATATTTCATTATGAGTTTGTGATGAATGTTTAGGCTAGGAGGACTAGAAAAGAGGCCTAAAATGGAACTATTGAATAGAATAACTCACTCTACCTTGACACTTCATATAAAAATTGACATGACCTGTAAGAAGAAGATTTCAAGTTGTAAATAGGTGAGAGAATGAGACAACAATGTTAAGGAAACAACAATCATCACTAAATAAGATAAATAATTCAAGTGAACACACTATGGATAGTGATATAAGGGGTAACATTAGTAGTCTTTATTGATCCATGGTATGTAAATAAGTAAGGCTTCACCATACTCAAGTGGAACATCTTTATAACAACCAAAATGGCTACTTATTATAGAACTTGAGAGAGAGAAGAGAAGAAAGAAGTTAAAAGGTGAAAAAGACAAGTGTCAATTTGAGAAAAAGAGTTACATGTTCATGAGAAGAGAATGTGAAACTTATCATGTAAATATAGAAGAGACAAGTGGCACCCCAAGTCATGAAACTCTTGAAATGTGTCATGAAGTCTCTTATACTAGTCCAAAAAATTGCCTTCATTATTCACCTCTTTTAGAACATTACAAAACTAACCAAGGATAGGTATAATGTTTTTATTAAGATGGATAGGTTATGAACATGATTTTATATGAATTTTATATATTCCTAATCACTTGGATTCCTCTGAAAGTGAGCCATCATTGCCTGTAGTAAAAGAAACTTCTCTTTTTCACACACCTTGCACCTTTAGATTCAAAATAGGATTTAGTTTATCATGAAAATACATAAAATGAAGTTAATGACATGTGTTAAGGCTATCCATGGTCTTAGAGGCATCAAGCACACCTTAAAAGTAGTTGACTTGAAGTTTTTCACCCTTCTCACTATCATGTTCACTATGCCAATTTTGATTGGCTAAGATGAGATATCTTGATAAGATGCCTATGAGTTATTTTTGAGAATTAAATGGAAATGGGGAGTTATTTTAATTCTCAACATTTCTTACCATGTGATTTTCATATTTAGACTCTTCGTAGAACCTATAAAAACACAAAAATTGTCAAGAAAACCTTGTTTTCTACTGCATCCATATAATTCCATACAATTCAAAAGGATGGGGAGTAGATTGAGAGAGTAACATACATAATATAATAAATTTTTTTAGGAAAATTATTCCATTATGGAAGTTATCCATCCTCATTTTCCCAGTGGGGTCATTTCCAAGTGTTTACAAGGGTTTTAGGTCCTTTAAGCCCTTAAGGATTGTTCATGAATATTTGACATTATAACTAAAAATAAATTCAACAAGAGTGATTTTAAATACCTATATAAACCTCAATAATTTTTTTAATCTCCATTCATAACCTTAGAGAAGATGTGAGCATCAAAATTTGCCTTATCAAGCTTGATTCCTCATTTCTTGTAGGTTTGAATTGATCCTGAGCCAAAAGTAGTATTCTTTGTGCGTTATAGCATTAAAAAATCTTGGTCACATATAAAATGAACCTATTAACATGATATAATCCATTTTAATTTTCATCTCATGTTATAAGTAAAAGTGACTCTCCATTTGGCTTTAGGCATAAGCCCTACCTAATAGGGTTGACTGTAACCCTTGTAGGTTTGGAATAATTATCTAGTTCAAATCCTCTAGGCATGTTTTAACATGTGTTAATATGTAGGATAAATCACATATAACATAAATTCAAGGTTTAATCAGCTCCTTATCCACCCTTTTATCTCCATTCTCTAAGACTGTAGGATTTATGCACAAAGGGAGTGCCCTTTATCTGAGACAAAACAAAGGACACTTACCCTATTTTATCATTAAAAAATGAATATTTGAGGAGTTATTCAAAGCTAAAAATATTATTTGTACAAAATTTTTGCCCTTTTTAGGTCATTTTATCCCCCAACTCCTAAAAAATATAAGATAGACTATGAGGGAAGTAAATTATGTGGAGGGTCCTAAATAAACTGACTGTGTATTAACATTGAAACCCCCCTCACATTTATTTCATGTCATAATAATTATGATATAATAAAATCAATTATGTGTAAGTATTATATATTCTTAATACTCATGTTTTCATTACTATCTCAAAGTGACTTGATCATTTCTTGATTAGGTAGACTGAGTATCCAGGGTTCTCTCATGTCGACTATAGGTACTTGAAACCCATCATATGCTCTATGGATTATCTTGGAAATATCATGATGGTAAAATAATCACATTAAATTAATTAATAATGTCTTTAAACTCTCCACCACTTATTATGGATTATTCAATGCATATCCTACTCAATTTAGTCTTAACTATGTTTCTTATCTTGGAGGGGCACTTATAGGTGGACTATATGATTTAGGCCTTCTTTGCATATATTATGTCCTAATTAAAGTTATATAAACCATAATATAGATAAAATAATTCATTTTATTCTTAGAGTGAGGTCCATCATCTAGGTTATCTATCCCATTCTTCATGATAACCCTACAACCAGCTTGTAGGTATACATTTTGTGATGAAAATGAGCCCTGTAGGTAGTGTTGTGGGGTTATATCCTACATATTGACTTATGTGGGTAAAATTTAAACATCATTAGGATAATTTTAAAAATTTAAGATAACCTATAATGAAATCATGTCTATACCATATCTCCTAGGAATACAAGGTCACTTAGTCATCCAAATCATGTAGATAACAGTGAAGAGATTTAGTGATCAAATAAGTAACTTTGAGACCTCCAACTTCTACTTTTCACTAGTTAAATGCTTTAATAAATTTTCATGGATCCCATCATATGTGGAGGATAAAAGGAAATAATATTAGGATTCTTCAAATATCTTAAAAACCTATTATATGATTTCCATAAAATGATCATGTGCTTTATTTTCACATTTTAGGGATTTGATCCCTAAACACATCCCCTTCACCTTTGATCATGATTTACCACTATCACTTATCAAATTTAGGATTTAAGAATATTTTTAATAATATAAAACAATCTCACAAACCTCATGTAATCTCCCAATCATATCAAAACTTTTTAAATCAACATTCTTAGCTTTTTACTAGTGTCACCTGTAGGTGGGCTTTTGCACATACAAGCAGTAAGGATGAGTAAGTTGGAATAATACATGGTTTTTGAGATTAAAATGAGTTTTGAGATTCCTAAAATATTAAAAATAGACTAATTTAATTATGAATAAACTTATTCATCTTAGACACTCCCTTTCAACATGATTGGTCTTCATGAGATTCTCATACATATACATTAATGGTAGAAGACTGTGTGCATATTAAAACCTATATTTTCATGATCTCTATGGTGACACTAAGGGATTAAATTATTTTTTCATGTTATAAGATCATTATAAAAACCTTTAGACCATAACGACTTCTCCATGAATGTGATTCATATATTTTCATAACTCACCTAGCTGACTATATATGATAGTCATAGAGCATACTAATTGCATCATATTTATGATTATAATTCCACGAAGATTTATTTAAGGAAAGATATTTAAATGTGATGGGCCAAAAAATACATTGAATAAATGTAAATAAACCTATTTTCACCCTTATAAACCATTTTTAAATCATGTAGATTCTGAATTGATGGAAACCTACCTACCACACAAAACGGTGCCTTCTCTTACAACTTGAGATACTTAGTTTATCCAAACACCTTGAAACATGGAAAAAATCATGGGGAACATACGGTGGAGATTTCCATGTCCTCTAGAGTCAATTATAATATTTTAAATGTACATAATCATCTAAACAAGAGCAAAACCTATAGGGTTTACAAATTGACAAGCAAATTAGGTAGGTCAACTTCTTAAGAATGGTTCATAAATCAAAGGCCACCATTATTCTAAAACCAAACATAAAATGGAATCTAACTGAATGTATAAGACACCCCCAAGATAATATTTTTATAAAACCTCCCTATTGGTTGTACCATCTAAAAACCTAAGGGTCATTCTTGCTTGTTAAGCTTAGTAGAAGAAAAGAGAAGTGTTTTTCATAGTTTCTTAGAGATTCTAATCAAAATAATCATTGAAATAATTATGTGGAATAAAAAATGACACTCCTAAAGTGTCATCAGCTATGGGAGGTCATACATGTGTGTACTTCTCAAGGAAACTCCCCTTTTTCCAAGAAAATTACTCTTTATTTTGAAGAACCTACCACTTTTCAGCTACAAACAATTTATTAAGGCATAATAGGACAAATGGCATGTAAAAAAACATTTTTACACCTTCATTTTAACCAAGGAGGCTGTACAAGTCATTAAATTCTCCTTTTATGACCTTTAAATGGCTCAAAAAGACAAGGATTAAAATGACTAAGACCAAGGCTAATATGACATGAAATGACATAAAAAGTCTTATAATACACTCTATAACATAATACTAGATGCCTAAAAACACCTAAATATTGAGTGTTTACCTATAGGGGTCCCAATTTGACCTATAGGGTCAAATTTGGTCAATAATTAGTGATTCATAGGGGTAGCATGCATGTTATGCTAAATATCAGTAGCCTTATCCTATCCATGGGATTAGGGAGTCATCTAAAGTCTTAAACAAAACTAGAAGATATAACCCTTGATAATAAGGCTTTAACCAAAGCAAGACAACTAATTACCTCAACCACACAAAATAAAGGACACACATAAAGCAAAGAAAACACACTAGCAAGACACACACATGTGCTTAAAGCACTTAGGGAAAATAGAAAACAAATAATTATGCACAAATAAAAATTAATAATACTTCCTTTTTAAGATCAAAATGAAAATTACTTGAATCTTCTTCTTCATGAGATGAATCATAGTGCCAAGCGTGTTTCTCCTTGGATTGGATTTTTGGTAGATCATACCTATTATTTAGCACTTCACTTGATCTACTCTCAAGTAGATCATCCTTAAATAGGTCTCCAATGTAAATGTATTGCTCTTTAATTTTTATTCATACTTCATACTACTTCCCAATCTTCATCTCATGAGAAACTTGTATCTTCTTGATAGGCATGGCTTCAAGAGGAATAGTTTCTTGTTCCTTGGAAGATTCAGACCAATAAAAGCTTGTTTTATCCTTCATAATCTGATGTGTTTCTCCAAATTAGTTTAGAGGATGATAAAACATTTTGATTATTTCAAACATATCATCATGGTATGCATATGACTCTTGAAATGACAAATTTGAAAAGTTGCTTCTTCTTTGCATACCCACTTGAGTGTCAAGGCTGCCTTCTCTATTTTTGACTAGATCATAGCTTCTTTGAAGAGGAGTATAACCTAATATAATGACTGAAAAAAATTCATCCCAAGGATTATTAGAGACTTTTTCTTTCCCATATATGATATCTTGGATAGTGATGGAAGAACCAATGATGATTTCCTCTTCTTTGACATAAGGAAGACATTCTTCAATATCAATACAATTAGAAAGTTCAACATAAGAAATAACTTCTTAAAAATTTAGAACCTCTTGAGGGATGTCAAGTTGTACGTCAACTATTATAATCTGACTTTTCATCTCAAAGATTGCAAGATCCTCAATTTTTTTCTCCTTCTTGGTGATGCCAATGTTAGGCATTTTGTAATCAGGTGACCTAGCCCAATGAGGCTATTAAGGAGCTATGTTTTGTTCAAGCAAGAGTTTTAAATTATTATCAACCAAATTTTACTTTTTAGGTTCCCAAACCATAGGTCCATCAAGGAAAATGGTGATAGGGTGAGGAGAAGATGAACAAGTTGGTGGAGGTGGAACATAGAACTCAACATCAGATTGAGAATAAATTGTAGGGGATTCTTTTCAGGGTTCTTAAGGAAGGGGAGTCAAACCTTGGGATAAAAAGCTTGGTTTTCTTCCTTCCATTTGAAAATAACTTCATTGAAATTTGATTCAGATTGATCACTCTCTTAAGGAAGTTTAGATGGGGTGTGTTTAGGCATAGGATATTCTTTTGGCTCTAAAAAATCCATCACACCTTGACTCAACAATTTCATTTTTGACTCTAACTCTTCAATTTAATTATCTAGGTTCTCATGGAAAATTATATCTTGAAGTTGATATGAATCTTCATGAGGATAAATAGTATAAGAATGATGATATGGAAAAAAAGAGGTCTCTTAAGGAAGGGTGTGAGAGGATTGCATAGGATCAAGATCTTTCTCAACTTCACACTCTTATCAAGGCTATTATCCCCTTTATTTTCCCATGATTCCAATACCTTATTACATCTTAAGATGTTAGGAATAAGAGTATTTTCTTGAGGTGGGGATTTAATTTGAGTAGTGGATGAAGTGTTTAAGAAACTTGGGATATCCTTAGGCTTGGATTCTCCACCTTGTCTCCAACTTGGGATTTCATATCTATAAGTCTCTTCTTAAGGTGGGAATGTAATGGGAGAAGGAAATGAGGGATTATATTCCACTTCATTTATTTATAATATGGAATAATTCATATATTTATTAGCTAACTCAATTTACCTATCAAGGTTTGCTTCAAAAATAAAGTTTGTCTTTCCAACTCTGTCTTCCAGCTGATTGGGAAAATGATGACTTTGATAAGCTTGATTGGGTTCATGAGTGGGGGTCAAGTATAACTGATAGAAATATTGTGGAGGTGGATATTAGGGATGATATATTTGGTGAGATTTATCCTCATGAATTCTTAGTTTATCCTTTCAGAATGAAACCAAGCCACTCACATCTAACATCTCACTTGTGAGCATTTTCCAATTTGCTCTCTTAATAAGAACCCACTCTATTTTAACTAGGTCTAATGCATCTCTCACATTATTAATGAGATGAATAGGAATATCTTGACCATTTCCCCTTTGTATGTCAAGATCCATCATGTATCTCTCATAGCCCAAGAGAGTTTTCTTGAAAGTTTAAATGGATTGATTTGAGAAGTAACTAGGTTGACTAGGAGGAGAAAGATATTGAGAAGGCTAGTTATAGGATTGATATAATTCAAGGAAAGGTTGATAAGTTTCATATTACATCTAGTAAGGATCATGACAAGGTTGATAAGAAACATACAAAGTATGATAGGGAATGTCATAAACTTGAGATATCTCATCAATTTGTGTAAAATAGTACTCAACACCAAAACTAGCCATGGAACTTCATTGGGAAGAAAGAACACAATGAAAAATTATCAAAAATATTCAAAAGGAAAATTTTCACTACTTGATAAATTGATATAGCTTTGGAGTCACCATTGATGCTTGGATAGATGCCTCTAAAGGCTAATGTGTTGAAAGACAACACCAAAAATCTTTCAACTTTTTGGATAATGAGTCCCACTAGGCATGCCATAAACTATTATAACTTGGGTTTGCACCCATTGAGGAGATGTCTCAACTCTCCTCATCCAAGTGGCACAATTGAAACACCTCTAGGTTTTGGGTAGCCTAAGAATGAGGTAAATTTATAGATAGGGATAGCTACCTTGATGTACCACTTTTAGATCACTATTAAACCTATTATTGCAAGGAAAAGGGAGAGAAAATTGAAAGTAAACTATCATAAAGGTAGTGATACACCAAATTAATTGATAACTACCAATTGGATGCATGTCATAGATGATAATAAGAGACTAACTAGGCATACACTTCTCTAATCTAAATCTTCTCACATCAGTATTTCATTATGAGGTTGTGATGAATGTTTAAGCTAGGAGGACTAGACAAGAGGCCTAAAACAACACTATTGAATAGACTAACTCACTCAACCTTGACACTTCATATAACACCTCACATGACCTATAATAAGAAGATTTCAAGCTATAAATAGGTGAGAGAATGAGACAACAATGCCAAGGAAACAATAGTGATCACTAAACAAGATCAATCATTCAAGTGAACACACTATGAATAGTTATAGAATAGGTAAAACTAGTAGTATTTATTGATACATGGTATGAAAATGAGTAGGGATTCACCACACTCATGTGGAAGATCTTTAAAATAGCCAAAATGGCTAGTTCTTATAGAACTTGAGAGAGAAAGAAGAGAATAAAGAAGTCAAAATGTCACAAAGATAAGTGTCAAGCTGAGAAAATGAGTTACATGTGTATGAGAAGAGAATGTGAAACTAATCATGTAAATTTAGAAGAGACAAGTGGCACCCTAAGTCATGAAACTCTTGAAATGTGTCATGAAGTATCTTCTGTTGGTCCAAAAAACTACCTTCATCATTCACCTCTTTTAGAACATCTCAAAACTAACTAGGGATAGGTATAATTATTCAACTGAGAGGGATGGGTTATGGGCATGCTTTCCCATGCATTGGATACATTCCTAATCATGTGGATTCCTTTGAAAGTGAGCCATCACTACCTATAGTCAAAGAAACTCCTCTTCTTCACACACCTTACATACTTTGCTTCCAAAAAGGCTTTAATTTCTAATTACAATGCATAAAATGGAGTTAATGGAATGTTTCAAGGCCATTCATGGACTTAGAGGCATTAGACACACCTTAAAAGAAGCTTACTTGAAGTTTTTCACCCTTATCACTATCATGTTCACTATTCTAGTTCTAATTGGTTGAGATGAGAGCTCTTGATAAGACACCTAAAAATTGTTATGTAGGATGAAATAGACATGGGGAGTTATCTTAAGTCTCAATATTTCTTCCCATGTGATTGGCATATTTATACTCTTCCTAGAACCTAAAAAAACACAAAAAATATCAATACAATCCTATTTTTTAATCCATTCATACAATTCCATACAATCCAAAAGGATGTGGATTATCTTGAGAGGGTTTCCTACATCATCCAATCACTTCTATAAGCAAAATAGTCCATTAGGTCAGCTATCCATCCTCATTTTCCCAATTGGGTCATTTACAAGGGTTTTAGGTCCTTTAATCCCTTAAGAATTGTTCATGGAGATATGACATTATAAATACAAAAAAATTACACAAGATTGATTTTCAAGACCTCTATCAACCTCCCTAAACTCCTTGATTCTCCATGCATAACCTTAGAGAATATGTGAGCATCTAAAGTTTCCTTATCGAGCTTGATTCATTATTTACTATAGGCTTGAATTGGTCCTAAGCCAAAATTGGACTTATTTATGACTTATATACATTCCAAAAGCTTGGTCACATCTAAAATTACCCTACAAAAATGATATAATCCATTGGAATTATCATCTCATGTTATAAGTGAAAGTGACTCTCCATTTGGCTTTAGGCATAAACCCTACATAATAGGCCTAACTATAACTTTTGTAGGTTTGGAATACTTATCTAGTTCTTAGAATCTAAGAATGTTATCCCATGTTGTAATATATATGATACATCCTATCTGACATCCATTCAAGGTTTAATCAGCTCTTGATCCACCCTTTTATCTCCATTCTCCAAGACTGTAGGATTTATGCACAAAGGGGGTGCTCTCTATTTGAGACAAAACAAAGGGAAATTACCCTATTTTATAATACAAAATTAATGTTATAGGAGTTATTACAAGTGAAAAATATTTTTTACCAAATTTTGGCCCTTGGTCAGGTCATTTTACCCCCTAACTCCTAAAAAATCTAGGATGGACTATGAGGGAAGTAAATTATGTTTAGGGTCCTAAATAAATCAACTATGTATCACCCTTGAAAAACCCCCTCAACTTTATTTCATTTCATAATAATTATGATGTAATCACTTAACTTATGGGTAAGTATTACCTATGATTAATACTCATGTTTTCATTACTGGCTTAAAGTGACTTGATCATTTCTTAATTAGGTAGACTGAGTATGCAAGGTTCTCTCGTGTGGATTATAGGTACTTGAAACCCATCATATGCTCTATGGATTATCTTGTACATCTCATGAGTGTACCATAATCATATTAAGTTCATTCATAATGTATTCAATTTTTTCACCATTTATGAGGGCTTCTTCAATGTATACCCTACTCAATTCAGTCTTGATTGTATTTCATATCTTAGAGGGGAACCTATAGCTAGAAATATATGATTTAGGCCCTATTTTCATATTTTATGTCCTCATTTAAGTTATTTAAAACATACTATAGATACACTTGTTCATTTTATTCCTATAGTGAGGTCCATCATCTAGGTTATCTAGCCTGATCGTCATGATAACCCTTTGACCAGCCTATAGGTATACATTTTTTGATGAAAAGGAGACCTATAGGTAGTTTTATGGGGTCATATCCTACATATTTAATTATTTTTATAACCATTTAACATAATTAGGATCCTTTTAAACATTTAACACAACCTATCATGAAAGCATTTCTATACCCTATCACTTAGGAATACAAAATCACTTAGTCATCCAAATCCTATAGATACCAATGAAGAGATTCAATGATCAAATAAGAAACTTTGAGACCTCTAACTCTACTTTTCACTTGTCAAATGCTTCACTCCTTTTTTATGGCTCCCATACTATGTGTAGGATACAAGACAAGCATATTAGGATTTTTCAAATCTCTTGACAACCCTACTGTATGATCTCCATAAAATGACCAAATGCTTTATTTTCATGTTTTAGGGATTTGATCCCTAAACACATCCCCTTCACCTTTGATCATGATTTACCATTCTCACTTATCAACTTCAGGCTTCAAGAATATTTTTCATACTATCAAATAATCGTAGAAACCTCATGCAAGCTCCAAAGTATATCAAAACTTCTCTAATCAACATTTTTAGATTTTTTATAGTGTTGCCTGTAGGTGGGATTTTACACATACAGGTAGTAAGGATGATTAAGTTGGTAAAATACATGGTTTGTGAGATTAAAATGATTTTTTATCTTCATCAAAGATCCTAAATAGACTCTTTTCATTATGAAGAAGCTTATTCATCTCAAACACTCCCTTTTAACATGATTGGTCTTCATGAGATACATGCACATGTTCATTAATGGTGAAAGACTATGTGCATATTAAAACCCATATTTTCGTGATCTCTATGGTGCCACTTGGGGATTACCTTGTTTTTTCATGTTCTAAGAGCATGATTAACACCTTGAGACCATAATTACTTCTCCATGAATGTGATTCATAGCTTTGCACGACTTTTCAATTATAAATAGTTGATTAAGGCATAATAAGACACATGTATTGTAACATTACCTTTTTAAACCTTCAATTTACCCAAGGAGGTCGTACAAGTCATTAAATGCTCCTTTTATGACCTTTAAATGGCTCAAAAAGACATAAGGATTAAAATGACTAAGACAAAGTTGAAATGACATAAAACAAATTATAATACACCCTTTGACATAATACTAGACCCCTAAAAACATCTAAAGATCAAGTTTTTACTTATAGGGGTCCATATTTGACCTAAACAGGTATGGGGGCATCATTTTATTTACAACATGTTAGCATGACTATTTATACAAGGGAGTAATATACATTTACTTTTATCACCACACAAGATTTAATTCCAACCCAACCTAATGTATATTCTATTGAAAAAAATATTATAGCCTTACATGCCAAAATATTGCAATATAATTAGGTGTCTCCAAATATAGTCACTCAATGGGCTCTCATATTCTACTTCATAATCCTTTGGCACATAAAATAACCTCTTACCAACTACTAAGATGATTTCTATCATCTAAGCTACCATTTTATAAATGTAAAAGTGATCTAAGTAACATCTTCATTCATTCTATGTTGCATGTTTAGACTATGCTTAAAATGATAAGTTACATACCAAGATATTTCCAATAAGTCTCAAAGACTATGCACTTTGATGGTTCTATGATCTCCCATTTCAATAAATTATTATTTATCCCATTAGAAAATAAATTCATATCCTACTCTCAATCAACATTGGTGAAAAGTTATCTTTTACATAAATTTATAAACTCAAAATGAGAAAATCAATGAATAAGTTACTAAATATAATACTATGCTTGTAAAGATGAAAAAAACTATGACAAACAATGAATTATAAGATATATCTACTCAAACTTTGTTAGCACTACTCCATGAATAAATAATATTTAATAAATTTAAATATTTTGATGACCATACAATTAAGGAAAGAGAAGTCAAGCTCATAGTATTAAATAAGATAAAGTATGCACCAAGTGATCCATCTACATCAACTATCAAGTACCAAACCAAAATAAACTATAAATCTAATGAGATGAAAAATGAAGCAAAAATAATAGTAAATGCAATAACACAACCAACAAACAAGTTTCACCTTACATCCCCACCTATGAGGTAATTTATAAGGTTACCACAACCTTCTCATATATTATTATAAAATCTTATTTATTGCAATCTCATCTCTCTACCTCCTCCTTTTAAGCTTAATTTGACCATGCCTCAATCTAAAGGATTAGAAAGTAATGCATATTTTGATAACCATAGATGCATTGGGAATTCCATGAACAATTTTTATAGGTTAAGGCACAAAATATATCATATCATTGATGAAAACATTATTGAGGTAAGCATGCATATAGAAGAAGAAAGATCATAATAGAATGATAATGCAAAGCTTAAAATATTCAATAATATTTTTCCAAATCATGGTTTAATATAGAATACCATTAATTTATAAGTACATCATGTGTATAATACTCATACTCCTCATAAATAATATGGGCATATAATAAATATAATCATTAGAACATTTATACGCACAATAACTCAACATCCAATAATCAAATTTTATGATAGTGAAATCAATGATGATGATTTAGATAGGCATGCATTATTTATTATAACATACATCGACAAGAAACCTATTCATAATGTCATGATTAATAATGTCTCAAGAAAAAATTCATGGGATACACATAAAAAATTTACAATATACATTAAAGGTAGTTAAATAATTTAATGGGCATATGCATGATATTTTGGTACATATAGTTTTACTTTTCCAAGTTAGTTTAACAACAATGGCTACTCCATTCCTAGTATTGTAATGCACATGCTCTTAAATACATTATTAGGATGCCCATGGATACATAATATTTGAGTAGTACCATCTATAGTGCATAAATACCTCAAGTACATACACTGATATCAAGTGGAAAATTTTCAACACATTCCATAAAAAAATAATTAAGGTATCCAATCCAAATAAAATACAAAGATAATCACTAAAACCATTCAAGATCACAACACATAATCAATTGTGTCACATTTTTATAATATCTCTACACAAATGGTTCAATGTAAAAATGTATACCTTCCTAATAATAAAGTTTCATACAAAATAATTACATATGGCTCAAGGAAATATAAATATCCTACAATGCATCATAAAACAATTCATAAGATAACATGTTTCATAGTGAAATGATGCAAGGGAATCCTATAAAGACCCCAAATTTGACTCATTTTTGTCTTAAAATAATTGAGTAAGTGTGTCATAGGTAATATAGGTCTTAAGTAGTCATAATATGGAGTCTAGGCAGTCTCAAGGTGGATATAATTTGAATTTTGGGTTTTCTCGCCAAAACCATTATTTAAATATTTGAAAGCTTGGGAAAGTTGTGAGAAGTTTTTGATGTTTATTAGCTAGGTAATGTTTTTATAATGTTTATTTTAGGTATATAATGGGTTGAAATAGGACATATAATATGTGGTTAAGTTATTTAAAGTGTAATTCCTTTGTAAACCCATATGAGGTAGTTTCAAGAGTAGATTAGGGCTTTGCAAAAGGTAGTTAGGATAGTTACCATTGATAAAAGCTTGTCATTTTTAGACTATTAGGTTGGGGGTTAACACAATTTATTTAGAGGATAAAGGTCATTAGACCCAAGATATAATGAATGAAGATTTCAAATTTTGTTGATGAAGCATGTAACTCTTTTTTTACTTGCATATTGCCATACATGTTGACTATGATCAAGATGTTCTGTGAAAGTAGTATTAGTAATGATTTGTTATTGAGGATTGATATGTGATTTGGTAAGTTGATGCATGTTTTTAAGAGATAATGTTTGAAGGAAATAATAAAATAAAACCCTATGTAGAATATTTCAAGATACAGACCCTATTTTGGTGTGAATTTCTCCATTTGCAAATTGTGTATTTCATGATTGAGGGATAAAAAGAATTGACAAATTTATTCTAAGTATTTTTTAAGGTAGTTTTTTATTATTTTAAACTATAATTTTAAAGGATACCTCTATTTCTTAGACTTTGTGAAGAAACATACCCTGTTAAAGGAGTTTGAGAAATAAACCCCTGTTTTGATATTCAATGTTTCTTATTACTGACTGTGTTTATCAAGATTGTCAATAAATGAAGTTGGAAGATTATATCACACATTATTGAAGGTGTATTGGGTGTTGTTTTTTAATGAATAAGTGATTAACATTAATTAATTATGCAATAATATGCAACATGGAAATCATTCCTCAAAATCACAACAATAGAGATATATGGAAGAAAAATTTAGATCTAAAAAAATACACACATAACACTGATATAACATGGTTCACCCAATGTGGGATACATCTACCAATATTATTTCAATAATATTATAAAAAAGAATAAACAAAATCTAAACAATAAACCTCTCACAGAGATAATTTTCTCTAGCCTGAATTCACACCAAATTTTTTGAGATGCAAAGCTACACCTCAAAACCAATCACACTAACTGTAGAGAGAAAGAAGAGCTCAAATTGAGATGTAAAAAGCAATTACAATGTGTTTCCCCTCAACCCTATCTATAATCTTTAAAAAAAAATCATACCTTGGTGATAAACCATATCCCCACCAAAATGGCACAAAATAAGGGAGGTTTTAACCAACTGGATAAAATATAATCCCTCGATTCTCTCAACCTCTTTAAATCACACTTATTTTTCCATAAATCATGCCAAAAATGTGGTAAGTGATTATCACACTAAAAAATTTTCCCCACATTTGTAAAAATAAGTAAATACATGTTAAAATTTCCCCATTAACTTTATTTTAACTTTAGGGGTGAAACATTCTCCACATTTAACAATCTCCCACTTGGAGTTCATTTCCCCTTGAAAAAAAATTAACACATCTCCATGATATTCATGTAGACCAATAAAATATAAACATAACCTCAAATTATCTAATGTGATTACTTTGGTCAACATATCTACAAGATTTTGGCTTGTATGTATCTTCTCTAGCTTCACCATGTTTTTTTCCAAAGCTGTCCTGATGAAATGATATCACAACTATATGTGATCCATCCTTGAGTGGAAAGTGAAATTTTTAGATAAATGTATATCACTCTAAATATAATTATGTATTCCTCCAAATTCCTATTTATACCCCAACTCATTTAGTAACTATTGTAACCAAATCATCTCCTTGCTAGCCTCTGTAGCAATAATATACTCAACATCTATGGTTGATAAAGCCATAATCTTTTGTATCCAGGAAATCCAACTAACCATTGTATTCTTGATAGTAAATACATAACCTATTGTACTCCTCCTGCTATTAACATCCCCAACTATACTTAAGTCCACTTAACCATGTAAAGTGGTGTTTGATCCACTAAAACATAATGTTGTACCCATGGTTCCTCTCAAATATCAAAGAATCCATTTTATTACTTGCTAGTGTTCATAACTTGGATTACTCATGTACCTACTTACTACTCCCATTACATGGGCAATATCTAGCCTAGTACAAACCATATAATACATTATACTACCAACCTTCGATGAGTAAGGTACCTTAGACATCTTTAACTTTTCTTCTTCTATCTTGGGACACTACTCCTTTGATAATCTGAAATGGCTTGTTAAAAGAGTCCCAACTGATTTAGCATCCTGCATACTGAACCTCTCCAAAAATTTCTTCACATACTCTTCCTAGGATAAGATCAAATTTTTCTCCTTCCTATTTGAAGTTATCCTCATAGCAAGGATTTGCTTCGCTGCACCCAAATGCTTCATAGAAAAAGAATCACCAATCTACTTCTTAAGTACTTGAATCTATTACATGTTCTTTCTTGTAACCAACATGTCATGTACATACAAGCATATTATAATATAATTACCATCCTAAAATTTCTTGACACACAATGGTCAGAATGACACTTGGAGTAACCCATGTTCCAACATAAAACTATCAAACTTTTTATACCATTGTCGTGGAGCTTGTTTAAGGCCATACAAGCTCTTGTTTAGTTTGCACACCAATTTATCCTTTCCTTTGACCTCATAACCCTATGGTTATTCCATATATAATTCCTTCTCCAAATCACCATTAAGGAATGCAATCTTCACATATAATTTTTCTAAATGCAAATGCTCTACTGCAACTATACCAAGGACAATTCTAATAGAAGTCATTTTAACAATAGGGGACAAAATTTCATCAAAATCAATACCTTTCTTTTGTGTAAACCCCTTGACCACCAACCATGCCTTGTACCTTTTCCTTCATCCACTTCTTTTATTTTATGTACCAACTTTTTCTACAATGCTCTCTTACCCTTGGGTAACTTCACCAAATCCCATGTCTATTTCTCCATGAAAGAACTATGTTCTTCCATGGATTTCTCCCACTTCTTCCTAGCCTTCACCTACATTACTTATTCAAAACATTCTAGTTATCCACTATCAGTAAGTAAAAAATAACTCAAAGATGGGTAAAAATGTTCAAGATCTTTTCTTACCCTAAGATACCTTATTACTATAAGAGTTTAGGGTTCTTATGTAGGAGGTTCTTGAACTATCTCCTTGGACACTTTACCATTTGTAATATCATTCAACACTATGTACTCTTTTTTTTCTTATTCCTACAAATTATCCTTATACATTATTTTTAATTTAAAGATAACATCCTTAGCCTAAAATATTTTCTTATCTCTAAGACTCTAAACTCAGAAACCAAAGTCATCCTCACCATAACCAATAAAGGTGCATCTATCAGACTTATTTTCTAGCTTGGTCCTATCTTTCTTGGGAACATTAACCAATGCCTCACATCCAAACACCCTAAGAAAATAATAATTAACTTTCTTACCAGACCAAGATTCCTCAGTTATGCCTCCATCTAAAGGCACTAAAGGTCTTTTATTAATTAGATATACCACTATGTTGATTGCTTCTTCCCAAAACATAAGGGGGATACCTACATGCAACCTCATGCTCTTATCATGCTCCATGATTATCCTATTCATCCTCTCTAACACTCCATTCTCCTATGGTGGCCCTAGAACCATATTTTGCCTATTAATTCCATTATGTGAACAATAATCATCAAATGATTTGCTACAATACTCACCTCCATTATCTGACCTAAGACATTTCAACTTGAGACCTGTTTCATTCTCAACTAAAGCTTTCCATCTCTTGAATGTTTTAAACACATCAAATTTATTCTTAATACAATAAACCCAAACTTTCTTAGTTACATCATTAATAAGTGTTACATAATAGTTTAAACCACCAATAAAAGATACTAGAGCTAGATCCCATACATCCAAGTGAATAAAATCTAAATTATTCTCCTTCTTTATAGGTCCAACCCTTAGGAACTTAACTCACTTCTGATTCCCATACTCAAAATCATCATAGAAGTCTAAATCAACTTGTTTCAATCTAGGAAACTTGTCTTTCAATATTTCTATGCCCTTTTAGCTCATATGACTGAGTCTATAGTGCCAAAAAAGTTGCATCTCCATCTACAACTAAATAAAAATATTAGCACTACTAGTCAAATACAAATTACCAACTTTATTACCTCTTGTAACTACAAAATCACCATTGGTAACTTTCCAAGAGTCTACTAAAAACATCACTGAACAACCTTCACTATCTAATTGCCCTATTGATATTAAATTTTTCCTTAGTTATGGGACATGTCTAACATCATTTAGTATCCATGTGTTCCCATTTTGCATATTTATCTAAACATAACCTTTCCCTACTATACTACATGGTTCATCACCACCAATATAAACATGTCAAAAATCTCTTTGAACATAATCAATAAAATGATGCCTTTATGGGGTGACATGAAAAGAATCCCCTGAAACTAATACCCAAGATTTAGAAACATTATCCAAGGAAAGAATTAAAGCATCTTGACTAACATTACCTATTTTCATATTTACCTCCTTGGTCTCCTCATGTTTGGTCTTCTCATCCTAAAGTTCCCAACATTCCTTCGTTGTGTGTCCACTTTTCCCACAATGTCAACACACCATCTTGGTTCTAGATTTAGATCTTCCCCAGCCCTTTGAATTTCCATGGTTTCCTTTTCTTCTATACTTTTATCTCCCTCTAGTCTCCACCATCAAATCATTCCGTAAATATGATTCCCTAGTGCTCTTCCTTTTCATTTCCTCACTAATAATCACACCTATAACATCCTCAAACTTTAAACTTCCCTTAGTAGGGATGACATTACTCACAACCATAACCAAGCTTTCCCAACTATCATGTAAAGATCAAAAAATCAATAAATCCTTAACTTCATTTTTAAATTTAATACCAATATAAGTTATGATACTCACAACCATATTAATATCATTTAAAAGATTAGCTAGAGAACCATTTTCTAGCATTCTCATATTAAATAACCTTTTCATCAAAAATATTTTATTATATGCAAAGGGTTTTTCATATAAATCCCCTAATTTCTTATCAAACCAAATGTGGTCATCTCCTCTAAAATATTGAAGGCAACCAAAGATGCAAGGTACAACCGTATGGCTCCCAGTGCTTTCCTATTAAGAAAATCCCAATATGCTTGATTCATACCTGAAGGTTAGCCTATTTTCCCTATCAAAGGGAGATGAAGATACTCATGAAATAATTAATCCTCCATCTGCATCTTCCAAAATCCAAAATTATATCCATTGAATTTTTATACTCTAGAACTACCATTATCTACCATAACTCCCACTCAAGCTAATATCTTTCCTTGTAATTCACCACTTTAGAAAAACCACTAAAGCTAGCTCTGACACCAATTGTTAGGAATAAGTGATTAAAATAAATTAATTATGCAATAATATGCAAAAAAAAATTCATTCCTTAGAATCGTGTGTGTGTGTGTGTGTGTGTGTGTGTGTGTGTGTGTGTGTGTGTGTGTGTGTGTGTGTGTGTGTGTGTGTGTGTGTGTGATTAAAATTAATTAATTATGCAATAATATGCAAAAAAAAAAAATCATTCCTTAGAATCATATATATATATATATATATATATATATATATATATATATATATATATATATAAGCAAATACACACATAACACCGACATAGCGTGGTTCACCCAATGTGGGCTACATCCATATATATATATATATATATATATATATATATATATATATATATATGGAAGCAAAATTTAGATCTAAGCAAATACACACATAACACCGACATAACGTGGTTCACCCAATGTGGGCTACATACACCAAGAGGATATCAATAATATTATAAACAAGAGTAAAACAACTATTAAAAAGAAACATTGCATAAAAATAATTTTATCTAGCCTAAATTCAAACCAAATTTTTTGATATGCAAAGCTACACTTCAAAACTGATCACACTGAGAAATTAGAGTTCAAACTAATATGCAAAACACAATTACAATGTGTTTCCCCTCACCCCTATTTATAATCTTTAAAAAAATGCCATACATTGGTGATAAGCTATATCACCATCAAAATGGCACAAAATAAGGTAATTTTTAACCAACTGGATAAAATATAATCCCTTGATTCTCTCAACCTCTTTAAATCACACTTATTTTTCCATAAATCATGCCACAAATGTGGGAAGTGATTATCACACTAAAAAATTCACCCCACATTTGTAAAAATAAATAAATACATGTTAAAATTGCCTTTTTAACTTTATTTTAAAATTAAGGGTGAAATGGACTCCACATTAAACATTTTTGAGGCTAAAATATCCATAAATAACAAAGAAACCGTTTTATTCATAGGTATCTATATGACAGACCCTATTTTCTATAACATGTTTTAGGTGATTGGACTATGTGCTTGTTATAAAGAAAGAAAGCAACTTTGAATCAATTCTAAAGATCCTTGATATGTTGAGCTAAGTTCCTTTAATGTGTTTAAATCTTCTTTGAAACTTTTGTTGCATTATAACATGTGTTATTCATCCTTACAGGAATACAAACCTTTATATTATCATTTTATTAGCACACTCAAGTAGATTTTGATGTGGAAACTTATGGAAGTGGATTGATACATGGTATATAATGATTATAGGACTTTAATAAGGTCAAGACATACCTAATAAACCATTTTTATTTCTTATAAAATCATTACAATGTTTATACTTGATTTTTCTTTGCTCTCGGGCTGAGATAGAGCCATAAAATCCATAAACTAGGGTTTCTTCCATATCTCTTATTCCAACAGTAAAAAAATGTCAAAAATTTGTAATCTAATCAATTTTAAGATTCCCTAATTTAATCACATGGTTTCAAGTGTGTATGAATTCATTAGTATGGAATTTTGTGAACTGTATTGTGTTTAGGCTTGAGAAGGCCTAATTGGGAAAGGCTAATGGATAGAAAGTGGATCTACAAGTGGACTTAGACTTTTAAAATTTGTATATAGGAAGGTCTCCATATAGGATATCTATAAATACTTTTAGTTTCTCCTAAATCCTTACAATTTTTTTATACAAGCAAGAAAATAGGAAAAAAGGCTATTAGAAAGGGTTAAGAGCCTAGGGTGTTTGGAAAAGAAATTGAAGTTGAGATTTGTAATAAGGAGCCTATGCATCATTTTGGTATAAAATATAAAAAAATTTCTAGTGGATTGTGAAAAAGATAAATTTCATGTGTTTTGAGGTGAATTACAGGATAGGGACTAGGAACAGTGTTCCATGGAAAGAGTTAGTAGAGATCATGAAGATTTGGTCAAGAATATGGTAGAACAAGTGACATAGTTGATTGTCCCATTGGTCATGAGTATGGAGGCTATTTAGAATAATCTTAGGGAGAGAGTACAAAGATTAGTAATAGAGAGTGAAGAATAAAATATCAGTCAACAAGGTCAATTATCACCTTTGTAGCTAAGAACAAATGAGAGAAAAAATGGAGAGGTGGTTCAAGAAAGACCACAAATGTAGGTAGAAACAGTTAAAGAATGAATGGGAGTACAACACCATGTATGGGAGGTTAGATCATTTGTAGGAAGTATATTAAGAAGAGATGAAGGTCATATGAGAAATGGACCAAGATAACATTTTTAAGGGAAATGTTGGCATTGCCATATAGAGGGACATAGAGCAATAAAGAGTCCATTGAATATTAGAAGAAGTATGGAACAATAGATTACAAGAGAAGTCAATGAGGAAATAAGACAAGAAAGAAATGACTATTTACTCAAGAGGAGAATATCATTACAATAGAGGAAAGTCAAAGACCCAGCTCAAAGAAGAAGCTTATTCAAAAATAGATGTAAAGCAAAAGGTCAGGCTTGTTATTTAGTGATTAATGGAGGAAGAAATAATAATATTGTATCTTTAGAGATGGTGAAAAAATTTGACTTGAAGAGGATGACACATCCACAACCATACAAGGTTGCATGGGTTTAGAAGGGACATCAAATCCTGGTAAGTGAAGAAAGTTGGGTTAAACTCCATATAGGAGGATATAGAGATAAAGTATTGTATGATATTATGCCCATAGATGTTTGTCATTTACTATTAAGAAGACCATGCCAATTTGATAGGTAGGCTATTCATGATGGAAAAGATAATACATACACCATAAATCAACATGTAGAGATACACATACTTGTACCATTAAAGGGTGAAGAAGAAAGAAAAGATGATAAAATAATGATAATGGCAACAAAGAAGTATTGGAGTAAAGCCATGGAAAGTTTGGGTTTGGTTAAGACACCAAAGAGAGAAGAAAAGATAAGATGTCTTGACATGGTTAGTATGAAGATTTGTGAGTCCACAAAGATGGAAATGAGAGAAGTTGAATAAGAATTTAAGGTGACAATAGAAGTCATCAAGAGGTAACACGAGAGTGGTATTAGGAAGAAGACATAACACCTATGAGAGTGTTCAAGAAAGAAGGTAACCAAAACAAGAAGGGCAGTTAGGCCTATGAGAGAGATGATAGTAGGGTAGTAAGAGAAGTTTTAGCTGATATGGATATGAAGTGGCTTGGGAATGATACCAAGTAGGAGAGGAAGATAGACAATGAAGTGTCCAAGAAAAAATCACAAGAGAGAACCATGAAGGCTCCAAATTTTAATGATAACCATATGTTTTGTGATATAAGTGTAGGTAAGGAGCAAGTAGCCATTAACCAAAGTTTGGAACAATTCAAGGAAAAGGACAAGATAGAGATGAATGAATAAGCGAAGTTGAAAGTGGTAGCCAAATAAGGAATGGCGGATAAATTGAAATGTTTGAGAAAGAGTCTTGAACAAGAAAGGAATGTTAATGAGTTGGGCAATGTTCAATAGGTCCATGAGAGAAAATCAAGTAATTTACAATATAATCATGTAAGAATGATAAACCAAGGAGATGGGTTAGTGAAAATGAACACATAATCCTTGCATATGTAGGTGATAAAGATAAACTATAGTGGAGATGTACAACAAAAAATCAAGAATTTACACAAGCATGTGGCATGCAAGGATCAAGAAAATGTTGCACATGAGGTGAAGTGGACAAAACAAAAATTATTTATGAAGGAAAAAAACTACATACTTGCAATAGGAGTTGATCATGGAAATAAGGAGATGATCGATTAGTTTATAGGGGTGAAAGTGGTACACACCTTTAAGGCAAGCAAAAGATAACAACATATATGTTTTTATTAATAATTGTGTTTCATGTATAGGTATACCAATCAAGAATATGAAACAAATAAGGCCTAATAATGGGGCCCAATAAAATGTTCACCTTTATGAGAGGCAAGTAGAATAAGATACCTTATATAAGGAGGTTCATTACAATCAGACAAGAGTGATTTAAAAGTTTGGGAATATTGGTGTATTATTCCTAATTTAGTTAAAGGGTCTGAATAGTAAAATTAGTAAATAAATATGAAATAATTTAAGCTACTAATTTGTGTAAACTATATTTTAAATTTAACCTTTCTAAAAATAGTAATAAGAGGGAGAAAATAAGACTTAGCTAAAAACTAGCTGATTTGAGTGAGATAGAGGTTAGAATTCACTGTGCAAGACTAGGACACTATTAAAAACTAGGATCTAACCTTCATTTTATGATTGGATAGGAATACCAAAAGTGAAAAAAAGTGGTATCTACATTGTAGTCCACCTCTATCATTACTATCATGAGGATTTGAGTTTTCTAGGTTTTGTTCACCACGTCTGTGTGACCTTGTCCATGAAGTTTTGGCAATTGGAAGTTAATAGAGCTCCTTGTAGAGTATATTATCTATTTAAGCCCTATATTATATTATTATTTGACTAATTTCAAGAAAGAGGGGGGATTAGTGTGTGTAAAATTCACTAAACATGTATCCACACCCCTTGTGTGGGCACATTTCCTACATACCAATACTTCAAAGATGGATCAAGCCATATGAAGTTATCCCACTTGATGTGCTTTGTGAAATTAAGTGTATGAATATGAAAAATGATAAATTAGATGTTTTGAGGTGGTTAGGGATTGGTATAAGAATTTGAATAAGCTTGTAAATATATTGGCTAGTTGTATGTAGAGTATAGGGAAGATTTCTTTAGTAGTCTTGATTGTATTATTATTTACTTAGTGATATTTACCAACCCTTTCCAAATGATCTTTGAATTGGATTTTATAAGGATCTATTGGTCATGGGTTAAATTTTCTTGCATTAGGCTAATAAGGAGAAGGATGGAGAACTGGAATAAATTCATGATTAAGACCAAAAATAGACTTAGACAAGTGTGCCAAAAGTGAATAAGAGTGGCACTAATTCTATAGTCCTAGTATGGCACTATTATCTTGAGAAGATGGGACCTAGGGAGATTTTTAGTCATGTAAAGAGGAGTTTGGCTTAGTTGGGATAAGGTTTATAAGGCTACAAATGATTGGGAATCAATGAAAATGATGCCTATGAGGGTCATGAGAGCAAGAAAGAGGGATCTATGGGTTGGGTGTCATTAGCCATGCTCAAGTTACCAATTTTCACATTTTATATGATTACATCTATCCCCCCTTTATTCTAGTGATGAAACAAAGTGAAATACTAAGATAAAGGAAAAATAAAAAGCATACCTAAACTTACCTACAAGGGTAAAACTCATGAAGTTGTGTGATGTTAGGTGTTTATAAAGAGAACACACTATGAAGTATAAAACTATAAAAGAAAAAAGAGAGTAGATCAGTTCTTACTAGATACACTATATCTAAAATAAGAATGTATAAAGCTAGGTAAGAGAGAGGAAGAGAAAGGAATGGATACACCTCACTGAGTATGTGAACCAATATAAAACCTATTGTGATGTTGAGTGATGATGAGTAATGCTGAGTAATCCTGGATGATGTTGTACCAAGAGTAATATCATGAATGGAGTTGAGTGCTCAATTCCTTGAGAGTGGCTCAAGAATGCAAAGGCTAGCCCCTTAGCTCCATCATCACCCACTAAGTGAAGATATGTGATCATGCATGTGTTGATCTATGTTTGGATTATATATCCAATCCCTATGAATAGGTGGCTCAAGAATACAAAGGCTAGCTAGTCTTTTGGCTCCATTTTTACCTTATGAAGTGAAGCTATGAACTAATACTAGTATGAAATGTGCATCATATGAGACAGATCTTAAATCTCATAAATTATCTATAATATAACAATTTTAGCATGAATAGTCAAATGTATGATGGAAACTAAGCCACTCTTGGCCACTCTGAAAGATGGAGATTAGGCTTGTATGAAAGCCACTACAAAATTGGTGCACTAAAATTGTATGAAAGCCACTCCAAAATGTGGAGGTTAGGCTTGTATGAAATCCACTCCAAAATGATGCCAACCAGCTAAAGATGGAATAAAGCACACAACTACTAAGAATACCAGGGTAATATTGAACTCAAAAAGAAAAGAAAACAAATATGTTATGCACATTGTCCCTAATCACTGGTGTCTAGAGCATGGATTCTAATCTAGAAGTTATACCAACTGTCATATCTAAAATTGGAAGTGAGAGACATCATGCCATGCATGATTCCCTGTATATATGGATTATTTGATTGAAAGTGTATTAAAATCTATTGATTCTAAATTGGTCTAAAAGTACAAAACTATAGCTAAACCTACTTTTCTACATGTTTCTCAAAAATCTATTTTTTTTACTATTTAGACAAGAGCACCAAAAGTAGACACTAGTGACACTGATGCTATAGTCCAAGTTGGGCACTATTGTCTTGGGCCAAATTTGGTAACTTCTCTAATATTTTCACTATATATCTAATCTATTCTTACTACTTTAATGTCTGGTTGCTATTTTGGGTGTTTTGAATGCTAATTTTTTTACCGTTAGGAGCTCTGATCTATATGACAAAACCTCTATTTATTGCCCCCTCTTTTTAGGGTAGGAATGAAGACCCTATAATGATTTCCCTCAAAAAAAGAGCCCTACAAGTGTGTTATGTTACAAAGATACATGATATAATAATGATAATTGATAAGATATCTCTAGATATAACATGATTTATATTGAGAGATTGTTAGATAAACAAGGGTATTCCTAGATGGATATAATAATGTAATAACATGTAAAATGTACTAAAATAGAAATGAAAGTATAGTTAGTTATTAGTTGTTAGTTGGAGGGATGGAACTAATGTCCATTATGGTATCCAAAAAAGTAAGATAAATGCATGATGTGGATTATGGCATTAAAAATTTGAGAAGCAAACAAATAACAAACACATAAGGCAAAAATCAAGAAGAATACAAGGGTGGCCAAAGGGCCACACAAACAATGGATATGTGAAAATGTCACTCATACTTGAAGGCAAGCATACAAGGCATGTTTAAATGCCACATACACATACAATTAAAATAAACAAGGTTGGCATAGAAGCCATAATCACATAAAAGAGTCTATGCATAGGACATTAGCAAATGTCCTAAGGCACATGCAAGACATATAATCAAATGACATTGATAAATGTCATAAGGCACATACAAGAAACAATCAAGAAATAATAAATGTAATCATATCTATCTACAAAAAGCAAGAAAGGAAAGCATGTAATAACTAGAAATATAATTGCATCTATCTAATCAAAGCAAGAGCGAATGTATGAAAGACATGTTATTACAAGACTAAGTATATGGTAAGAAATACAAAAGCATTACATACTAGTGAGTGTTAATATAGTAATCTATGTAAGCTAGTAAATAATTTACATCAAAATGATAACTAGAGTGTGTGTTTTAGGAATGACATAACCTCAATGGTGTAGTCATGTAGAAGATGCCTCTAGTGAGTATATATATCGATGTGTGTATTGAATGCAGAAGTAGGATGCCCCCTTAATAGGTAGAGTGAAGCAATTAAAGATATGATGTCACTACACATAATCAAATAAGATCAAGTGAAGCATGGTAATGCAAATAAATTGACAAACAATAACATAGAACAATAATAGTAAGTCTAGTATAGTAGTAGAAATGTAAAGGATGGATAATGCATACAATCAAAATATTTTTGGTGTTTTTGAGTTATTTGAATGTTTTTGATATTTTGGAATATTTGAATGTTTTTTATTTTTTTTAAATGTTATGAACTATGTAAAAGAATTGAAAAGGACTATGTAAAATTAAGCAAAAATAATCTATGTACAGGTGATTTTGAAAAATTATGTACAATATAATGTGTGAAATGAAATTCTAGACATGGAATCTACATAGATGGATAATATTCATTGGATTTTTGAGTTTCATTCCTTCAAGTGAGGCTAGATGATAAATTTTAGGGTTAAGCTTTTTGGTAATAATGTATGGACCTAGCCAATTTTTGGGGATCAACCAATAATGATTACACTTGTGAAACCAATAAACGCGGAAATAAATCAGATAGATAAGTAACTAGAATGATAAATAGCACAGAACAAGAGATACAAGAAAACACCCTGAAAACTTGTATTAAAACTCTTTACAAAAGGAATACAATTGAAGAAACTTCTTTCTTCCACACCTCTCTCAGATGCACAAGATCTCTCACTAGATCTCTATTCCTCAAGAGCTCTCTCTCTCAAGTACAATCAATTCCAACAACCTGGATTGATAAAACTCTGTACTGTCCTTCAAACATTCACAATGTTCTACTCATGCAATTCAACTCACTAAGCTAAGAAGATCTTTCCTACATATAGAATTAGGAAACTTGAGCATGCACTTACAACCAATAGTTAAGCCTCTTGAACGGGCTCTAAAAACAATCTTGCTAATAATAGAAACGTGAACTTAAGACTAAGACTTAAACTCATCATGCAAACACTTGCTTGTGTCCTCAGAAATAGCATTCTGGATGCGCAGGTAATCGATGCCGATTCTTGCCAGTTTGCCTGTGACCATCGTCGGTCGATCCTCTGTCAACACTAGCGTTCCTCTAACTTCTCCTGACCGATGTCGGTCGCTCCTGACCGATGCCGGTGACTGTGTAAACCTGAAACTATTTTAGTATGCTCCTTGGTGAAGCTTTTAGGCTCCACACCTTAACAATCTCCCACTTGGAGATAAATAGCTGCACCAGTACCTATACAGCAACATCTTCTAGCTCTTCCATCTTCAACTCAATCATGAAGACCAATAGAATTTGAATGAAGATTCAACTTTTCCTTTGTAACAGGCTTTGTTAACATATCAGTAGGATTCCTATTTGTATGGATCTTCTCCAGCTTCAACTCACCATCTTCCAATACCTGCCGTATGAAGTGGTACCTTAGCTGTATGTGCTTGGTTCTTGAGTGAAAGGCCGAATTCTTAGCCAAATGGATTGCACTCTGACTGTCACTATACAATTTGAAACTCCCATGCTCCCTTCCAAGCTCTTCCATGAACCATGTCATCCATATCATCTCTTTGCTAGCTTCTGTGGCTGCAATATACTCTGCTTCTATAGTTGACAAGGCAACAACCTTCTGCAACTTAGATATCTAGCTAACCACCGTTCCACCTACAGTAAAAACATAACATGTGGTGCTCCTCCTGCCATCCAAGTCACCTGCCATATCTAAATCTACATAACCATGTAGAGAAGTATCTGAACCTCCATAGCACAAGTGTCTACTACTGGTTCCTCTCAGATATCTAAGGATCCACTAAACTGCTTTCCAATGTTCCTTACCTGGATTGGCCATATACTTACTTACTACTCCCACTGCTTGGGAAATATCCAGTCTAGTACACACCATTGCATACATCAAACTTCTTACTGCAGAAGAATATGGAACCTTACTCATGTACTCTACCTCATCATGTGAATTAGGACATTGTTCTTTACTCAACTTAAAATGTCCAGCCAAAGGTGTGCTTACCGGTTTAACATCCTGCATATTGAACCATTTCAACACCTTGTCCACATAATCCTCTTAAGACAATATCAACCTGTGATTTTTCCTGTCTCTCTTAATGCTCATGCCAAGGATTTTCTTTGCTGCTCCCAAATCCTTCATAGCAAACGTTTGAGCTAATTTCACCTTAAGCTCAGAGATATCCTGCATGTGTGATCCTGCAACCAGCATATCATCTACATACAACAATAGAATAATATATCTACCATTATCAAATCTCTTAAAATATACACAATGGTCAGATTGACACCTATTATAGCCATGCTTAGTCATAAACCTGTCAAATTTCAAATACCATTACCTAGGAGCTTGCTTGAGGCCATACAAGCTTTTCTTCAATCTGCACACTAACTTCTCCTTACCCTTGACCTCAAATCCTTCTGGTTGTTCCATGTATATTTCTTCATCCAAATCTCCATGAAGAAATGCTATCTTAACATCTAGCTGCTCAAGATGCAAATCTTCAAAAGCAACCAAAGACAATACAACTCGTATAGAAGTCATTTTAACAACAGGAGAAAAAATCTCACCAAAGTCAATACCTGGCTTTTGTGCAAATCCTTTCACTACCAATCTGGCCTTATATCTCATCTGTCCATCCTCACTTTCCTTCAACCTATAGGTCCATCTATTCTTCAGTGTTCTCTTACTAGCTGGCAACTCAACTAAATCCCATGTTTGGTTCTCTCTTAAGGACTCCATCTCCTCAACCATGCCACGCTCCCACTTACTCTTGGACTCCACCTGTAATGCTTCTTCAAAACTCTCTGGTTCTCCACCATCGGTTAGCAATAAATAGTATAAAGAAGGAGAATATCTAATTGGAGGCTTACTTACCCTTTCTGACCTCTTGATGGGTGTCTTAGACTCGTTTTCAACATGCTGTCCACCCAAATTCTCTGATAGTGACCGACCTCGGCCACCTATAGACCTGTTACTGGCTGACACTGGTTCATCCTGGCCAACGTCGGTGCCTGTCCTGCCGACGTTGGTCTCTATATGATCGACATCAGTTTCTGTACTGCCGACGTCAGTTCTTACCCTGCCAACGTCAGTCTCTGTGTTTTCCTATAAGTGATTATTTCTTTTTCTCGCGAGCTCATTTTGGACCATTACTTCATCCAATTCTCCATTGCTCTGCCCAAATTGATTCAACTTCCTTATCTGATCAATATACATCACTTTTTCATTGAAAACAACATCACGGCTCCTGATTACCTTGTTAGTTCCTAGATTCCAAAATCTAAAATCAAAATCATCTGAGCCATAGCCAATAAACGTGCACCTCAGACTTAGCATCAAGCTTCTTTCTATTTTCTTTATCTATGTGCACAAAGGCTTCACAACCAAAAACTTTGAGATATGAAAGATCTACCTTTTTACCTATCCATGCCTCTTCTGGGATTCCACCATCCGGAGCTGTAGAGGGTCCTCTGTTAATTAGGTACACTGCGGTGTCAACAGCTTCTGCCCAAAACTCTAAGGGCAACCCAGCATGCAATCTCATACATCTTGCACACTCCATGATTATTCTATTCATCCTTTCAGCAATACCATTCTGCTGAGGTGTCCTTGGAACCATTCTTTACCTACGGATTCCATGTGTATAACAATACCAATTAAACTTAAGACTGCAGAACTCACCGCCATTATCAGATCTCAAGCACTTCAATCTTCTACCTGTTTCATTCTCAACCATAGCTTTCCAAATCTTAAAAGTCTCAAAAACATCAGATTTCTTTTTAATACAGTAGATCCATACCTTTCTTGTAGCATCATCTATGAACGTAACATAGTACCGTGATCCTCCAACAGAGGCTACCTGAGCCGGTCCCCACACGTCTGTGTGAACAAGCTGCAACTTATGCCTTTTCTTAGTAGACCCAGTCTTGAGAAAACTAACCCTTTTCTGGTTTCCAAATACACAATGCTCACAAAATTCTAGATCCATACTTTTCAAATCTGAAAGCATACCTTTAGACTTAAGAATTGACATCCCCTTCTCACTCATGTGGTCAAGCCTTGAGTGCCACAATTTAGCATCCACATCTGAAGTAGATAATACAGAAGGAGATTTGTTAGTAACACAATTACACAAATAGAGAGTACCTTCTCTCTTACCTCTGGCCATAACAAGTGCACCCTTGGTCACCTTCCAAGATTCTGCTGTGAGAGTTACTGTACAACCCTCATCCCCTAACTTTCCTGCAGAAATCAAATTTCTCTTCAAGCTAGGAACATGCATCACATCTCTCAACACCCATGTGTTGCCATTCTACATCTTTAGCTGCACTTTACCTTTGCCAATAATCTTACAAGGCTCATCATCCCCTAAGTACACTATTCCAAAATCTCCATGGATATAGTCACTGAAATATTCTCTGTTAGGGGTAGCATGGAAAGATGCACCAGAATCTAATACCCAAGATTCTATATTATTATGCAAAGAGAAAATTAGAGCATCTTGTGCAATACCTGCAACCTTTGCCTCTTCCTTTCCTTCGTGCTAATTGTCCTCCTTAGGCTTTGACCAGCAATCTCTGCTTATGTGCCCCAACTTTCCACAGTTCCAGCATTGTGGCCTTCTGCCATTTCTGGATTTGGATCTGCCTCTTCCCTTAGATTTAGATCTTGATCTCCTCTTGCTCCTTTCTTTTTGCCTTCCCCTACTCTCGAGATTTAAAGCGTTCCTAGATGTCTCTTCTATGCTTTTCTTGCGAATTTCCTCATTCAAGATAACACTAACAACATCCTCTACTTTTAAAATATTCAAAGCAGATGTAGTATTAGAAACTGCCATTACCAAGCCATGCCAGCTTTCAGGCAAAGAACATAATATTAAAAGAGCTTTTATTTCATCATCAAATACAATATTGACTGAACTTAATTGATTAACAATTCCATGGAAATCATTTAGGTGATTAGATACAGATCCACCTTCTTGCATATGCAAATTAAATAACTGCTTCATAAGATATACCTTATTAGAAGCTGAGGGTTTTTCATACAAATTTGCTAACGTAGTCATTAACTCTATCGTTGTTTTTGCCTGTGATAAATTAGATATCACAGTGGATGCTAGACTCAGTCTTATAGACCCCAGAGCCTTTCTGTCAAGAACTTCCCATTCTTCATCCTCCATGTCCTTGGGCTTCTTTGCAATCCCACCTAACGGTAAGTAAAGATCTTTCTGATACAGATAGTCCTCTATCTGCATTCTCCAATGTTGATAGTTCTTGCCATTAAAATTTTCCATTCTCAACTTACTTTCTTCTACCATTGCTTCTCCCACTCAAACAGAAATCCCTGCAGAAACCCCTGTGAGCAACCTGTAATCCAAACACACTACACAGATCTGAACTACCTGTTAGTGAACCTGAGCTCTGATACCACTTGTTTGGGATCAACCAACAATGATTACACTTGTGAAAGCAATAAACGCGGAAATAAATCAGATAGATAAGTAACTAGAATGATAAATAGCACAGAACAAGAGATACAAGAAAACACCCTAAAAACTTGTATTAAAACTCTTTACAAAAGGAATACAATTGAAGAAACTTCTTTCTTCCACACCTCTCTCAGATGCACAAGATATCTCACTAGATCTCTATTCCTCAAGAGCTCTCTCTCTCAAGTACAATCAATTCCAACAACCTGGATTGATAAAACTCTGTACTGTCCTTCAAATTTGTCTATTGGGTTTGACCATGGGTACTATATTGGAAACCCATTCAGGGTGTGCTACTGGTCGAATGAAACTAGCATCTGAGAGGTGTTTGATCTCATTTTGACTAAGAGATCCACCTTAGGATGCATTTAAAAAAATATTATTTAATAGGTTTAACATTAAGGTATAAATGAATCTGATGAAATGCTATGGATGTATCAATTCTTGACATATCTAAGTAAGACCAAGTAAAAAGTTTTAGAAAATTTGTTAAGGTTTCATGAATATTTATATATTCATAATTTCATAGGGAAAAAACTAATGAAACAATGTGGGGATCTTGATCAGTTCCAAAATTAAAATTAATTATTTCTTCATTAATCAATGTAGAATGATCAAGTGTGTAGGGAGTGGTAGGAATAGTATCATCTGAATGAACTAGTATCTCTTGTGGAGAATATATAATTTATCCAATGTATGTGTGGGCATTTTTGTGATGAGTAAATATTTTTGATGATAGAAAGATGGAAGGTCCATATGCTCTGAGAAATTATAGGAGGGATTCATCATTGGAGAATTCAACTAATGTGATCATGTCTAGTGAAACTACATCATCAATGAGATCAGGATAGATCAATGATAATGTTGAAGTATGATTAACGGTGTGGTCTACTGGTGTAGTGGTTGGAAAAAACTTTATATTATTTGAAGTGGTAGAAGAAGGCTTATTATGAAGGTGGGTAAACTGATATCTTATCCCTTATGTTCCATGTTGTGTAGATTCCTCAATAGGATTGCTGATTCCTTATTCATGCTTTCCAAGATCTTTACCATGAAATCCCATCTTATTGAGACATTTAAGTGTGAAAGGAGAGGTAAACTAGTGATTTGGTATCAATACTATTATAGAACTTGGACATTGTTGATGTGTTGCATGGTCTAAAGGTATAATGTGAATAATAGGTTGTGATGGTATATTACCAAGATTAAGATGCAAAATATAATTTTTTAGAGTTTTAGAAACTTGACAGTTATTAAAAGGGTTGTTATCTATTGGGCACATGTAGATGTAGCCTTTGTGACTAAAATTTAAACAAACACAAAGTGTAGAAGGGACCAAATGTATATAATGAATCCAAGGATGACCAAGCAATAACTTATAATTGAGGTCATTTGGCATGACTTGGCAAGTAGTTGGCAGTGTCTTAGGCCCTAAGGTAAGATTAAGTGTTATTTGACCCATGATTTTTTGTGGAATGTTGTCAAAACCTCTGATGTTCATATCAAAATGGTTGAGATCTTGAGGTTTTATATTAAGACATTTAAGAAAAGAAATGTTGTAAATGTTGAGTCCAAAACCATTATCAACTAATACCCTTTTGATCCCCACATCATTAATTCTTAATTGAATATATAGAGGTAGATATTGTTTAATGATGTGGTGTGGGGTTATATCCTCTCTTTCAAAATAAATATGTTTTTTAGTCCATTGCATGGTGTTAAGGATAGATGCAACATAATCTAGTTAAAAAATATAGGAATTTTGGTATTGCGAAGTGTTACATATAACACATCTTTGTAAGCATTTGATTGTTAGAGGAGCTCAAGAACTAAAGTTGTATTAGAAGGGGTGCTAGCATGAGTGATAAAGTTATATCCATGGGTGTAATCAACCTACCTATCTTCCAAAATTTGGGTAATAACATGTACTATGTGATCTACTATAGGCATAGAGCTAGTAGTAGGTGTGAGATAAGAGCTAGATGTACCAAGTTTTAAAAGTGGAGGGATAGATATAACCGCTAGTGTTTTTTTGTGTCTAGTTGTGATAGGGAGATACTCAAAAGTAGCCAAGGAGTTATATGAATCTAAGTAGAAAGCATGAATGTAGAATGAAATGTGAGTAATGAATTGTATAATAATATGTTTATAAAAAGCATTCCATAGGAGAGATAGCAAGCATGGGATAAAGAGGATGAATTTGTGCGTGAATGTATAGAAAATTTTGACATGAATCATAAAATTTATAACATGTTTAGCATGATAAACTTGAAATTTTTTCCATGTCGAAGATAGAAAGAAAGGGATAGAGAATATGAAAATGTGCATGAATGTATAGAAAATTTTGATATGAATCATAACATTTTAAACATGTTTAGTATGATAAACTTGAAATTTTTTCCACATGAGTGAGAGAGAGTATGCAAAAGGAATATTGAAATTTTGTGCATGTTTAGAAATGAATTTTGTAATATCATCTTTTATTATAAAAAGTAACCATGAAATGCAAATAATGAAGCTTTGAAATAACATATGGTAAACTTCATCATTCATGTACATGATAGGACCAATGATGGTCTCCTTATTTTTTTCAAGAAAAGTAAGAAAATTTTGTAAATAAGTGAGATCCATTTTTGCAATCTAATTTTAGAATGTAAGGTGTTATCTCAAAAAGAAATAGGACCTAGTGTATGTAACTAGGGTTGAAAGATGATTGTTTTGATATTTACTATGAAATTTTGAAATTTAAAAGTGAATTTTTGATTTAGATATGCAAATAAAAAATTAGAAATTTATTAGAAAATTTGTGATTTAATAGGATCTAGTGGATGCAAGTAGGGTTTTGATTTTTTTAAAATTACTATTAAATTTTTAAATTTGAATGGATTTTTTGATTTAAATATGCTAGTGAAAAATTAGAAAACTATTAGAAAATTACTAGGACCTAGTATGTTCAACTAGGGTTTGAAAGAAAATTTATTTTCAAATTACTAGATTTTATTAAAATTTAATGATAATTTATAATTTTATTATGTACATAAAAAAATAAAAAAAATATAAGAAAAATTATTAATAAATTTACTTTAGGGTTTCTAGGGGTTTTGTGTGCAAAGTAAGTTAGGTTCACCAAATGATTTAATAGTTTTGGAAATATTGGTGTATTATTCCTAATTTAGTTAAAGGGTCTAAGTAGTAAAATTAGTAAATAAATATGCAATATTAAGCTACTAATTTATGTAAACTAGATTTAAAATTTGACCTTTCTAAAAATAGCAATAAGAGGGAGAAAATAAGACTTAGCTAGAAATTAGCTGATTTGACTGAGACATAGGTTAGAATTCACTATGTAAGACTAGGACACTATCAAAAACTAAGCTATGACCTTCATTTTATAATTGGATATGAGTGTCAAAAGTTGGTAGGACTGGCATCGATGATGTAGTCCAACCTTGTTACTATTATCCTAAGGATATGAGCTTTTTGGGTTTTGTTTGCCAGGTTTATGTGACCCTATCTATGAAGTTTTGATAGCTAGAAGTTAGTATATCTACGTGTAGAGTAGATTATCTCTTAAAACCCTATATTCCATTATGATTTGACCAATTTTGAGAAAGAGTGGTGGGGGGGGGGGTTAGTGTGTGTAAGATTTATTGAATGTGTATCCACACCTCTTGTGTGAGCATGCTGCCTACATCCCAATACTCCAAAGAGAGATCAAGCCATATGTAGTTCTCCCACTTGAGGTGCTTTGTGAAATTGAGTGTATGGATATCTAAAATGCTAAATTGGATGTGCTTGAGGTGGTTAGGGACTAGTGTAAGGATTTGAATAAGCATGTAAGTATATTAGTTGGTTATATGTAAAGAATAGGAAAGATTGCTTAAGTAGTCTTACTTATATTCTTGATTGCTTAGTGATATTTTCCATCCCTTTCCAAATGATCTTTTAATGGGATATATGGTCATGGGTTAAATGTGCTTGCACTAGGTTAAGAAGGATAAGGATGGATAACCAAAATAAATTGACTATTGGGGCCAAAAATGGACTTGGACAAGAATGCCAAAAGCATATAGGAGTGGCAAAAATGCTATAATCCTAGTGTGGTGATATTATCTTGATTATATGGGACTTGGGGGGATTGATCTGTCATGGAAAGAGGAGTCTGGCTTAGCAGGGATTAGGTTTGAAAGTCTATGGATGACTGAAAATAAGTGAAAATGATGCCTATGAGGGTCATGAGAGTAAGAAAGAGGGACCTATGGGTTGGGTGTCATTATCCACACTTAATTTATCAATTTTCACATTTTATATGATTACAAGGAGCATACACCAAGTTCATCAACAAACACCTATGGCAAACATTTTTTTAGCTTGGTAGTATAATGTAAGGGCATCTTATAAAGATCCCAAAGTTGAATCATTTTTATCTTAAAATAGTTGAGTAAGTGTCTCATAGGTAATAGAGGTCTTAAGTAGTCATAATATGGAGTCTAGGTAGTCTTAAGGTGCATAAAATTTGAAATTTGGCTTTTCCTACCAAAACCATTATTTAAATATTTTAAAGCTTGGGAAAGTTGTGAGAAGTTTTTGATGTTTTTTAACCAGGTAATGTTTATCTAATGTTTATGATAGGTTTATAAGGGGTTAAAAGAGGACATAAAATATGTGGTTAAGTTATTTAAAGTGTAATTCCTTTGTAAGCCCATATGAGGCAGTTTCAAGAGTAGATTAGAGGTTTGCAAAAAGTAGTTAGGGTAGTTACCATTGATAAAAGCTTGTCATTTTTAGATTCTTAGGTTGGGGGTTGACACAACATATTTGGAGGAGAAATGTAATTAGACCCAATATATAATGAATTAATATGTCAAATTTTGTTGATGAAACCTGTAACTCTATTTTTACTTGCATATTGTCATACATGTTGACTGTGATCAAGATGTTCTATGAAAGTAATCTCAGTAATGCTTTTTTCTTGAGGATTGATCTATGATTTGGTAAGTTGATTCATGTTTTTAAGAGACAAGGTTTGAAGGAAATAAGAAAACAAACCCCTATGTAGAAGATTTCAAGATATAGACCCTATTTTGATGTGATTTTCTTCATTTGTAGATTGTGCATTTCATGATTGAAGGATAAAAGGAATTAAAAAAATCATTCTAAGTTTTTTTGAAGGTAGTTTTTTATTTTTTGAAACTATAAATTTAAATAAATTACAAGGAGACCTCTAGTTCTTAGACTTTATGAATAAACATACCATGTTGAAGGACTTTGATAAATAGACCCCTGTTTTGATATTCAATATTTCTTGTTACTAATGGTGTTTATCAAGATTGTCAATAAATGAATTTGGAAAATTATATCACACATTATTGAAGGTGGATTGGGTGTTTTTTGAGGCTAAAATATCCATAAATAAAAAATAAACCCTTTTATTCATAGGCATCTATAAGATAGACCCTGTTTCTTGTAGCATACTTTAGGTGATTGGATTGTGTGCTTGTTCTAAGGGAAAAAATGAACTTTGAATCAATTTTCAAGAGACTTGATATGCTGAGGCAAGTTATTTGAATATGTTTAAAGCTTATTTGAAACTTTTTTTTCAATGCAATGTGTGTTGTTCATCCTTACAGGAATATAGACCTATATACTATCATTTTATTAGCACAATCACGTGCATTTTAACATGGAAACTTATGTAGTGGATTGATACGTGACATATAATGATAGAAAGACTTTAATAAGGTAAATAAAAACCTAAGAAACTATTTAAAGTTATTATAAACTCATTTCACTATTTACAATTGATTTTTCTTTACTCTTAAGCTGAGAAAGAGCCATAAAAGCCCTAAACTAGGGTTTCTTCCATATGTCCTATTACAAAAATAAAAAATTGTCAAACTTTGTAATCTAATAAATTTAATGTTATATAATTGAATCAAATTTTTTTAAGTGTGTATATATTAATTAGTATGGACTTTTGTAAACTGTGTTGTGTTTAGGCTTGAGGAGGCCTAATTGGGAAAGGCTAGTGGCTAGAAAGTGGGTTTAAAAGTGGACTTAGACCTTGAAAATTGGTACATAGGTGGGTATCCATAGAGGGCATATATAAATAATTTTTTTTTCTCCTAAATACTTTTATTTTCTTGTAAAATCAATAAAATAGGAAAAAAGGCTATTATAAAGGGTCAAGAGCCTAAGGTGTTTAGAAAAGAAATAAAAGTTGAGATTCGTAACAAGGAACATCTGCATCATGAATAAAGAAAATTATACAACAAAATTCACTAAGTTTAAATTCTCTAGTGGTAACAGATTCTACAAGTAGTGATCATGACACTTATGAAACAACACTTATGCTTTTTTAAATTCTGATACATCTACATGTAGCATTACTCATTCATGGAAAATTTGGATTAAATTATATAATACATTTAGTATTATAATACTCCAATAGGATAGTTCCCATTAAAAAATATCATAAAATAATTAAAATAAATAAATATTTCAAAATAGCAAAAATATTTAATTTTTTTAAAAAGGACATGAGCTTGACATAAGATGCTAGTTACTTCTTTACATATGTTATTTATCATTTGTGTTGGTAGAGAACATGTTATTTTCTTCATTCATATATATTTTATGAGGTATTTGAGTGTGATAAAGGACATACATTACATTTGCATTCTTATATGTTAGACTCCCTTCTGCCTAGTGGACATGCCTATGTTAGGGGAATATAAATCTATAGGTTGCACTATACCATGTTATATATATTTATGACCTCAAATGCAATGTTAAAGTTACATATTGTACAATTTATTTTTAAATCTCTCCATTTTTTCATTTTGCTACATATATATTCTACTTAGCTAACAAATATGACATTTATACACATGGATAGAATAGAGAAGTTTCTCTTGTTCTATTCTCCTTCATTGTTGTTTATTTTATTGCATAATAAGATTAACATTGCTTTATTATTGTGTGTGACCCTTGGTTATTGTGTGAAAATTTATTTAGCATATATATGAGATAATTTATTGGTATGTGTGGCATTTAAAAATGCCCATTGCTTGTGGCCCTTGGTCTTATGTGTGCAATATTTATTTATGTGAAATTTGAACATGTCCCTTGTATGCATCCCTTGGACTTATTGTATGACATTGTGTGACATTATTGTGAGTTTTGCTTGTGTGTTTTGTGAAATTTATTAGTGGTTCCATGATATTGATCATGTATTTATAGGGTATAATCTAATTCATATATGGATACTTTAAAATGTTATTCAGTGATATATCTATCTATAAAAATAATTATATGCCTCATATTCAATATGTTACATAATGCTTCAATGACAATTGTATTTTTATTTGATAACATACTCTCCAACATGTTAACATAATACTCTATGAGCATATATTTATGATGATATAATTAACTCTTCTTTTGATATGAGTGACTTGTAGGCTACATCCCTCATCTCAAAAGTGGGCATCATAGTAGTAATTTCTTAGAGATCCAATCATCGATAAATATATTTTGGATAAAATACAAAGTACATGATTTAAAATATTTAAACTAATGTAAAAATTAGAATCTACAATAGAGTATAAGTTTTCAAAGATTCAAAGTGATTCATAAATCAATCACATGACATATATAAGAACATACGTATAAATTATTGGTACATATGACATACATATTCACTCATTTTCCAAAAAATAAAACTACAAAATTATACAAACTTGAATACATATGCATAATCATGTGTAAAAAAAATTACAATAACAAAGTTAAAAGTTGCAAATAAAATTTACAATTGAGCATATAGATGCATTGAATTATATATCATTGGCACATATTCATAGGAATAATGATACTCATTCATGATCAATCTTATTCAAAGATGCAAAAAATCAAGGTTTTAAGTTTTCAAAGTTTCAAAATTCAAATAGAAAAATTTGAAAATTTAAAGGAAAAAAATTCATTTCAAAGCAAATCTAATGAGTAGTGCGGTCATGAAAACTCTTCATTCTCTTTTGAACATGCAAGTCTAGAATCCATATCCATATTTAGTGGTGTGATTTGAATATGTGAGAGTGATGTATGTTCACATATAGTGACAATCAATGTCCTTAGAATCAATTATAACAAACCTATCATGGTTCCACCTTTTTTTGGATTAGTACATTGGGCATTATTCCATATTCATGAGAGTTGGGATAATACATCTTTCCAACTCAAGAATTTGATTAGTTTTTCAAAATTAGGACTTGATCACTCTCAATTCTCTATTAGTTCAAATTATCAGAATATTTTAAAAGGGGGCATGGTTATCCATTACTAGTTACATGATATAGGTCAATTTGTTTTCACCTACATATGGGTGTACTCATTCTTTTCTCTCTTTTCATTTTTTCAAATTTTAGAATTTGAACTTCTTCAAAATTTAAATGAAAAAAATGAATAATTTATGATCTATTTCAAGTTTTTATATATTTTATTTCCCTTCATAATTGAAGTATATTATTAAATAAAAAGTGTGTTATACACACTCAGGTTCAAATCTTTCTCCTTTACTCTAGAAATTTTATTTCTAGAATAAAGTTGGGAAAATTTAGACACATAAATTTGGCCATAGGTAATTGACAATGTTAATTCTTGACACCTTCAAAACCACATGAATTATCCTCAATTACATTACTCTTAATCACCATTCCTTTAAACCATTTATCTATATGCATGATTGACCCTTTATTTTCCATCACTGTTACACCAAAATATTAATTTCAAATACTCAAGATATTTAAAATCACCTTCATAATAGTAATTACAAATGACATATAAATATGATCTTCATAGATAGGTCCACTCTAAGCATATAGTGATGCATCGTGCCCCTATACACTTGGGTCAGTCACATCTCGCACCATGTAATGACTAGTTTCCAAATTATAAAGTATCTTTTTAGGTCTTCCCACATGTTTCATAAGGTTAAGTAAAATATTTTTTCAAAATATTTACTTATAAATACATGTCAAGGGTCATTCATTAGGGCCATATACTACTCACTTGATATAATAATTTACACTAAAAATTAAGAAAAGCTACCTTATTCTACCCAAAATCTATATTAGTCATAAGTAAAAATCATAAGCCAAGTCAAGAGTACTCTAAAATCAAGCAAAGAACTATCATTTTCAGATATCCAAACCATCTTCTAGATGCATAAATATAGTCAAAAGGGTACACACATTCAATCTAGGTGGGATAACTATATGGGATTGATTTCTGTCCTTGGAGTATTATATACATAGGCAACTGCTAATCATCAAGGGGGTAATTTAGGTTTGATCAACCTTTTGTACCACTCTCTTTTTATTTTATGTTTTAAGCCAAAAAAGTGCCCTAAGGGTTTCAAAGGCAAGAAAAAACATAAAATGAATTTTACATGGTAAAACCCTAAGTGCGATATATAATATTTATTATCATATGCAAGTGAAATGGGTACAATGATTAGTTTGGACATGTAGTCAACTGAGAAAAGTATGCAGTTAATATAATCATACACACTACATTGGTGTCTACCTATTACAATCCTATGTAGAAACATCTTCTAATTTTGACTATAAGTTGTCATTTCTAGATTCCCCCTTTCTCTATATTTTCTATCTACTTTTTGTCATTGTCAATTGAGATAGTCTGCGGTCAATGGACTTGGTACACTATGTTATTGTCTACCTATTGCACTCCTATCTAGATCATATTTATGATTATGTGTATGGTATTGAGCATGCATAGTCAAATATTATTATGATTTTCATATTCAATAAATTAGAATAATCAACAAAGATCATTGTGTAAGCTAAGTCTATATATTATTAGTACTTTTCTAATTTTTTTTTATATTTAGAATATTGTCAAAATCAAAATTGTTGAATATTGTATATATTTAACATTATTATATTTATTTTTTTACACACACACACACACATGCATGCATGTGTGTGTGTGTGTGTGTGTCTATATATATATATATTACACACACACATAAATATATATACATGTGTGTGTGTGTGTGTGTGTGTGTCAAATCTTATTATGATTTTAATATTAAATAAATTAGAATAATCAACAAAGATCATTGTGTAAGTTAAGTATATATATTAATAGTACTTTCCTAAAACAAATTTTTTATATATTTAGAATATTTTCAAAATAAAAATTGTTGAATATTGTATATCTTTATCATTTTTATATTTATTTTTTCACACACACACACACACAATAAAACTTAATTAATTTAGTGTTTTATCAAAACTTAGGGAAAAAATTATATTTAAATTCATAAATTTGAAACCCTAGAAAGAAGTATGAAACACTTGAAAAAATTGAGCATTATATATAATCACTATAAGGAACATGAACACCAATATGTTTTACCCTATTTTAGATTAATGAACCCTAAAAAGTTTAAAACTTAGGATAAGTAATATTAAATAGTTTATGACATTAATATAAAAATTTAAATGTTACAATAGATTACTCTTGAGATATTGTAATTTACTATTTATGGAAAGTACTAAAAATATTAAGATACTTGGCTTGTTTCGAGTTCATGTAGGACTGAGATTATGTGAAAGTTAAAGCGAATGTTGGAAATAGACCAAGAGCCTATTAGATCAAAAAAATGGATGTATAAATATGCCTAGATGAGTCCTTTATCCTTTTGGTTCTTTCATTAGATAAATGCATCTACCTCTGTCAAATTTATTCTTTTATGTTTTGCCCCAATTTTTCATCATAGGTCACTGCACCTACTTGTAAATAGTATCTCTATGTGATATTAGTCACCTATCTTGTTTGTGTAATCCAAAATATTATATCCTTCTCTTCAGATCATTAGATCCACTTTCAACACTAGGATAACTTGTAAAAATGGGGAAGAGTGATCAATTAGGCTAACCTCAACCACTCCCCATTGAATGGATAAATGTTTCCTACATATATAATACTTTGAGAAGGGAAATTAAATTGAATTTAATTTTTACATTTAAGTGTATATGTAAAATCATGATACACTAATATTAATGCTTCTTATGATATAAATTTTGATAGTTAACAAAGGTAAACTTGACTTGGATTTTGTGATTTTGATTTATCTAGGGCTTGGTACTCAAGATTAATTTTTAATTTTAGACATTTAGTATAGTTCCTCTCAAAGTTCAAGTGATAGAATATGCTTACATAGTGATTTATTGAAAAATAAAAGATATGAAAATGGGATTATATCTATTGTGTATAAATAGATGATTTGAATTTGAAAAATGACCATTAATTGGTGTGGGGATAAGTCTATCAGAGTTGGGTGCCTTATAAATTCTAAAGTATTTTAAGTTCTGATGGGCTCATCTGAAAATTAATAACTATGATCTAATGATCGATAGATAGTTTGAGTATGATGATAAATAGGCTAGGCATAAACTATAACAATATTATAGGTTACTGATAGTTTATGTTGAACCTATTTATCAATATACTCAAACTATCTCCTAACCTATATAGATATTTTAGTGTCTACAATTATATATGTATATCCTTTCAGGTAGAGTTGTCTATAGCCACTTGTTGTCTATAGAAAAACTTTAAATTAAATTAAATTGCAACCCATATCCACTAATTATTATAGTCCATAGCCACATATATAGCTATTAATTCACTTGTTACATTTAGTTAAAGATGTTGCTATGGGTTATGACCAAGCCATGTCTAAAATAGATAAACAAGTTAGTTTTTACATGCAACTGGAAAACAAAGGTATTTTGCTACTTGGAAGATGGTTGTATTTATTGTGACATTCTCTTCATACCAATGGACCATGTTTTCATAAAACAATATTTGATGTGGTTTTAACTACTTATTTTCCACTCATACCCCCTTGCTATAATCTCTATTATTCTAATATTTTCTATGAGTTGATGATGTAAAATTTAGTCATAATAAGCTCTACATTCTCTATTTAATGAAGGTGTACATTTTAGAGCTAGTCATAAAGTAATAATCATTATTTCATATTCATCAATAAATCATTAATAATAGAGAATTATAATCAAAGTTTTAGTAATTCATTCATTCTTATAGGATCATTTATATCATTAATAATAGTCTGATTTTAATTAATCTATCTTAGTTAGATGTGGGTATTTAGCATCAATCTAATTGAAAAAGGACCTATTTGTGAAGATATTTTATATAAATTCTCACATGTTAGACTAATTCATCTTATTGTGACTATTTTGAATTCATTTCAAAGTGTTTTGAAGTTCAATTACTTGACTTCCTTCTTAGTTGAATATTTAATTTCATTTTTAGTTTTAATAATGTAATTCAATTTGGTTTATGAATGCTCACCTTTGATTTTTATGGGAAGATTCCAAAAATCATATTAGTATTTTATATCCAATCACTTTAATTACAACATTTATTTTAATAATGTGATTTAACTTCAATTAAAGAGTGATTTAAACTTATGGCAAAAAGTGGTTTAATTAAGCTGAGTATTTACTTCTAATTTTGATTTTATTTCACTATAATCAACACTAGAATAGCCATAACCTCTAAGTGAATCAAATAAACCTACTAATACATATATAATGTATATCCCTAGTCAAAATATGCATTCCTATATTGACAAGTAAATGTATTTCAACTACACATAACCTTTACACTTATATCTTCAACACTACATTTGCAGAAATAACACATAGCTTAGTCCTTGTAGAGAATATACAAATAGCACACCATCTACATGGATAATATTTTACACATTGTGCCATGTTAGGTGAAAATTTTGAGGTTAGTTTAATGATATAACATATGTTAGTATATTGAAAACCTACCAGTTAAGCCATGCATCTATTAGAATGTAAAGAGTCACACATGGAATCTTAACCATTTCAATTTCAATAATTGCTCTTTAAGCCTTCACAATTTTTTAATATATGTGTACATATACATAGTATTAAATATTAATACAATAATAAAAGATAAAAAACCATACATATTCATCAATATTATGCCATACATACGTAATTAAAAGACAAAAAAATTTATGTTCTAGTTATATTATTTTCTCTATTCTAAATCTTATTGATAATGTTTTTGTATGTACATATATCACATCTAAATCCTAATTTAGAGTGTTTTCACCCATATCTCAAGGATTTGGATCAGGTGAACCCAACTTGAAGGTGATATAAATAAAAATATAAGATAATGAATTAAAAAATAGAGGGAATTTAGAGGGATGGAAGTGAGAAAGAGGTTACATATTGTCCAAATTGAATAAAATTACACACACACACACACACACACACACACACACACACACACACACACACACACACACACACACACACACACACACACACACACACACACACACACACACACACACACACACACACACACACACACACACAAGTGCACCAAATAAACATTATTTAACATAAAATAAGCAATTATGCCAATTTAGGTTCCTACACAACGTTTAATTCAACATTTAAATAACACTCTATTGAAGTTAATGACACCTATCTTGCATAAAAATGGGACCCCTCTTTTTGATTATAGAGGGGCCCACCATCGGTGTTCCTGGAAGAGTTTTTGAAGAACATCAACCAAATGTAGCTAGATTCATGTTTCTTTCCTTTCCCTAAACCCTATTTATAAATTTGGAAATTGTAAAGTTTTATGTGTGATAGTAATATGAAGTATATATCCAATTATATATAATGAAAATGTGTGTGTGTGTGTGTGTGTGTGTGTGTGTGTGTGTGTGTGTGTGTGTGTGTGTGTGTACCCATACTTTTTATATGGCATGTTTGTTAGACTTTGAATAGTCCTGGTTGCTTTTATGAGTTGATATTTTCTAGTTATATTTCTCTAAAATTATCTCTACTTATTTATAATTATATTATGGATTCCTATTACATTAAATTATATAAAGGATAATATTTAATGAAATATCTCATGGGTCTTTCATCTTTTTATGAACCACCTCTAACCCTATATCTATTATTTTTATAAAGGTTTGAAATTATTGGATCTTTTGCTCTTGACTATTCTAATGTATGTATATAAATGGGATGCAAAGTATATGTCAGTGTTATATTTTATGATTAATTCATATTTTAAGGATAATATATTTATAAAAAACTACAAAAAACTTTGACTACAAGTATGGATAGTCCTATGTGAACTATCATTATATAGGGATGAAACTTGTAAACTAGGCCTAAACTTAAGTGGATTATTTTCACTAGTATGGTATGTGATTCCTAAAAAAATATGTATTAAATGTATTAAGTACATTTTAAACTTTATAAAAATGTATACTAGTTGAATGGTTTGTTGTAGCTATCTTTATACCAAGTTGTTTTAATCTAAGAAGAGGTATTGACATTTTTATGGTTCCATGTGTACTTTAATCCAGCTAGAAGACTTGTAGATATTATATTTTTTCTTGATGATATATAATTACATTCAGTTATTATGTTTTGAATAGTTAGGTATATATAATTATAAATATGCTTATGATTAAGAATATATTATAATTTATTTTAATAGATAGGTTTCTACTCTATACAAATCCTACTTTATCCCCCAAATTATGAATTTCAGATATTAATATATTTATAGATGATAGGTTAAGTATGGAGGAAGATGCATATATATAAATTAAACTTATATTAATATAGTTCCCATATATAAACTCAGATCTTACATTATTTTTAAAAATTATAAAAACATATGAGCCTCTTGCTATGGTAAATTTTTTGTATATAATGGTTGAAGATAAAACTATTATTCACTAAGTTTCCATTTGAAAAAATTCCCTATGATGTTGATCTAGTTGTTATAATATAAATTATAACTTTTAATATTGATAAAACCCTTATTTTAAAGTTATTTAAAAAAATTATACCCATGCCTCTTGTTAAATATATGTCCCACCTCTAGCATATTTAGATAAATAAGAGATAACTCATACAGTCAGAAATTATATATGATTCAGCTATGTTTGTATATTTTTACTCAAACCTAAAGTGGAGAAGGAATATAAATTTAATTTTCTCTTCTTCTAACCCTATTATGAATATTTTTAAGGTATTATATAATCATGTTGCAAGAGATTTGATGACTCTAGCATGTATTGGTAGAAAACTTAAAGGTGAGTACTCTAATAGAAAAAACTATGTAATCATTTGGGGTACCATTAGGATATATACCCTAACATACTAGCCACTCACTAAAATAAGGATATATTATGATAATTCCACTTACTTGACATGAAATAGTTGGTTGAACCATTACATTCTAACTAAAGGAAGAGGTCATCCTTATCTTAGCTAGATTCTTATACTTAGATGGAAATGGTATGTAAACCACATATTTTTAGAATATATCTTGGATATGAGATGGAATATGATCTAGTTTAATATATTAAACTCTCTTATTATACTTTCATCATACTATCCAATTATGATATCCTTGATCTTGAATCTCTTTAAATATTATGTATTTGTTGTTTTTATGGGACAAATTACACTTCCATGTAAAATTATTTACATAGTTTCATCAAATATGTGTGAATAAAATATCTATATACGAGATATTTTATAGCTAGTATTGAAAAATATCACTAACCAACCTAATATACATTGATTGTGCCTTCATTAGAAAATTTTATTACATTTAATACCATATCTCGATTAGTAATAGATCCTACATTGCACTTATTAACTAGGGGTCATAACATGTTTAAACATGAAACTATGATAACATGATCCCAGGTTTACTAAATTGAGATTTGGTTTATTTGTTACTCCATCTCTTGGGTATAAGTACATACTATGTATATATTAGAAAAACAAAAACAGCATAGAGAACAATATAAATAGTACTAGATAAGGTCTTTATTAATGAGTAGAGAATGATGGATATATAGTGTAAATAATACATATCAAACTCATAATATTTTCAATAAATGCTTCTCATTTGTACTTTTACGATAACTATGACTCTACCTAAATAGGGTCCAATAAAGATTTTTATCATAAATTAGAGGTTGTTTTAGATATAAAACAGAAAATTAGGGTTATTTATACATAACTTGTACCCTATAAACTAATCTTTACACTATCCAACCATAGTATTATAACAATAAACATTACCTTAAACTTTAAGGTTAATAATAGGAGAGTTATTTATGACTGAACCAATAGGGTAATATTAATAACTACTATATTGATGGGTTAAACCTACTCATAGAGACTCAAACTTTGTTGTGGATAAAATGGGGTCTTAAAAATCTATATGAGTACAAAAGAATGGATAAACCATACTATTAATAATTTTTCCTAGTGGAAGTTCTATACATGTCTAATCTTATTGCCACTAGTTTTTTAAATGATAGGTATTACCATAGAACCAATAGAATATATTGTTAAAATGTATAATTAGTTGTGGATTAATAACATATTTTGTTCAATTGAACCCTATTTTTATTCATCCACCCTTAAATTTGTTTAAGGGTTGAATTTTAAATAGATTTTAACCTATGTATGCTTATGGGTAACAAGACACATAATGGAGTAGATATAAGGGTCTATAATATTTATTAATTATGTTGGGTTTAAATAATCTCATTGAATTTAATTCCTAAAAGAGTATCAAGGAATATAATAAATAACTATATTGGAAATAATGTGCCTTAAAATTAAGATCTTATATTTTAAAAGTTATAATCTGGTTCTTGATCTAATTATAAACTAGCTTATTTTCAATATGGTGTATATTATGAGGTCAATAAAAAATAAGTAAGATGGTTTTTTTATAAATTGAAAAAGAGAAAAAGGTATAACCTCTATATTGTATACTTCAATAGATGGAGGCAAGTTACCTTGATAATTTATGCTACACACTTTTCTGAATTACAATTTGGTTGTTATATAAGATTGTAACTATACCATAATAAATATGCATTTAAGAGATAAAAATTAGTTTATGAGCCTACTATGTACTACTAATATTTGAATTTAATATGGTCACATGATTTTATATAATGGGTAACTTAACATGCATAGTGAATGGCTAATGTAGTAACTTATTTAGTGATTTTTTGTAAAGAAGTTTCAATTCAATAATTGATTGAGGAAGGGTAATACATCTTAGATGAATATTTTAATTTTAGGATATTACATAATTTTATTGATATGATATAAAAATATAATTTTAATAAATTGTTTCCCATGCTTCAATGTTGAAATATCATTGAGATTGATATTTTAAGCTAAACCATTTGCATGGATAAAAGTTAATAGAAATCCTAAAGAGATGATAAGTTTTTTTTTATCGTCACTTTAACTTTGGATAGTTAGGATTACAATGATGAGGTAATGATTGTATTTAATGTAGTAATCTAAGATGGCTAAAATAAAATAATATATAGATAAGAACCTATAAACACTTGTTGATGTGGGTTTTATGCACACCTTAAAAAATTTAAATGAGGTAACCTATAACATCTTGGGATCTTTGTGGAATAACGTTCCACTCTAGAGCATGAGTTATAGATATGTGGTTAAAAAAACTAAGTGGTGGAATAACAAGTTGAGCCTATAGGTTGTTTAACCCAATTTTATTAACAAATACATGGAATATAATAAAAAGGGTAATCATTAGATGAGTTTAATGGGTGGATATTTACTCTATGGTGGGAAGATATAAAATAAAATAAAAAAAGAGGAAGGGTAAGGTAGAAAATAAGGTTCTATATTCTTGAATGATAACTTCTAATGTTGTTTCTTTGGTGGACAAGTATCTCCAAAACCAATGTTTTCTATTTACAGCTCATGAACAAGCATGATTAATAGTCTAGGAGAACAAGTATATGATTCTTAATGATCTCAACTAAAGGTTTATCTTATTAGGGATTCTATTGCACACCCTTGTATATGAGATTATAGTTTAGACTAGTAAGTTATCTATGATAGCTATGGCTCACACTTAGAAGACTATATCAAAAGAAATACCTCTACACACCTTGTATTATCAATTCAAGTTTTACTAACTCCTTAAATCAATGAAATCTATCAATCTAAAATTGCTATTACACATATAAGACTAATATTTATTAATAAAACAATAATATTCATCTATAAAATTATCACAATTCAGAATTATTAAACCAATACAAATAAAGAAACTTTAAATTCATTAACATGGAGAGGGAAGAAGAATAAACAAACATAGTTGCATGATAATTAATTTCTTGATCTCTTCCTATATATTCATCCAAAACTTTAACCCTTTGAAAAGAGGGTTCTAAATGTATATAAAGAACTTGGGGAAGGGGTCACATCATCCTCCAAGTTTATAAAACTTTGATTACATATTAAAAGACTATATGATGAGTAATAGTTACATCTTATAACTTATAGATACTTCACACATGTAACATGTACATGTTAATAAAAATGATTTAGTTAATTATAATATAGATGTAACTAGGACTTAACTAATCATTTATATCTTCTATATGTAAAATTGTATAAAAATAACCTTTATCTTCAAGCTAAACTATCTCTTACTTGATGTTTATTAAAAATATCATTAGAACTATAGTTGTGCTCATGTTTGATGATGTGGTAACTCTAACTATGCTTGGTGATGCATTTGTTGATTGAACTAGAATTAAAATTAGAGTTACAACGTGAGGTGGCATTGATGTAGATATTATTTTTGGTACTATAGGTGGGGGTCTATAGATCAAAACTGATAGGTAGTATTAATCTTGATTTCTTATTGGCATCCAAATATTGGTAATACTTATACACCTTAGCATGTTATTCATGAATTAAGTTCATGCCAAGAAGATGAGGCCTAGTCACCCTACCTATTTATTTCATCAATCTAGTATGTTCTATCTTAATGGATATAAATCCAACTTGAAATATTTATAACTATATTGCCTTTTTCCTTGTAACACTCAACTTGGATTCAATATCCTAAAAACTCAATCTTTTTAGACTCTATTTGAAGCCATTTAAGACTTGCTGAATCATTTGGTCAAAAGTAGCCTGAGTTACCAATTTCCCTCTACTGTCTTGAACCACTTAAAATTTTATCTACCTAATTCTCTTATTAAGCCAACTTATTTACTAGATATTTAGAATACAACACCCAATCCTAGGCCTCTTATGTTATTATTAAATCTAGTTTTAATGTATTTGATGCCTCCATAGGGGTCATCAAGTCTAGGTGGTCGAATGCCTCATTAGTGGTGTAAAATACCAAGAAATTCAACTTATTATCATAATAAAAAGTTTGAATAATATAGTTATTCAATTTACATGTGAAGCCAAATTAACTCTAAAAGAATGAATTGATTCCAATATCTCATACAGCTTGAGTGCTACATTTTTCACACATTGTTCTATACCATGAGGGACTCATATCACCTATTGCTAATATATCATAGTTTATAACTCTTCTTCCATATATTATATATATATATATCCATTCCCTCATTTATATCTAGGATTTCCTTAGTATGGGTCTCCATGTAGGACTTGAGGTCCTCAATGTATGGGGACTAACCCTTCTTCCTATTCTACCTCTTCGAAAGGGAGTAAACTTCTTCCTTTTATTAGAAAATAAAACTCCTATTTTAACTATCCTCAATATTCCCCTTTCTAACCTATTATAATGATGTTATAGCCTTGTAAAATAATGAGCTTACCATTGGAATCTCAGTGACCCTCATATTGGGCCTCTTAGAGGTTGAAGCTCCTCACTCCTTGGCCCAATATGGAAGAGTGAGCTTAGAAGGATATGATGGATGATCTTATACTTTCACATGTTCTTCAGGTTCAGGCTCAAGTTCATAGGAAGGCTTGGTAATTGAGGGCCAAATTATTTTAGACTATTCTATGTTTCTAAATTGTGGTGTTGGGTGCACAACACAGATTGGTTGATTTATTGGAGCCCTCTTAGTTGTTACTACTATTATTATTAAAAATAGTGTTGAAAAAGGTAAAGGTGAACCCAATTGGGTAGATGAAGGAATAATTTGGGTGATGGGTTAGATAATGGATGAGATGGATATATCTATGCTTGAAGGTATGGACACCAAAGGAATAAAAATAGTAGTAGTGGAGGGTGAAGAAGGTGAAGTGGCACTAGGTAGAGTAGCGAATGGGTGCATGAAAAGGAGATAGTGAGAAAAGTGGTTGTATAAGAATGATATTTTAAATAATTATAGCAAGGATGGTATAAAAAAATGGTAATGACATAAAAGGAAATAGGCCTAAAGGGGCTATGAAAAGGGGATTCTTACTAGATGACTTGCTAGTGAGGTGATTTTGCCTTCAATGCTTATGATCTTAAGACCTTGGCTTGCTATAACTCATCCTCATAGACCTCTTAGGTTGGATATCCTTAAAATAAAGGTTATTATTCCTTGAGTTTTTGCATGCTTTTGTGGTTGGGGTATGAGGTCTATCCCTCTTTGGCTTCTTCTGATAACATTGTGTTACTCTCTCAGTTTGTGGAGCAGTCATCTATTAAGGAAGAGGAGGGGTAATCATGTTGGATATTAGGGATATTGAAGCTGATGTTTATTTTTCCTTAGAATAATCCAAGAAAATGATACTAATATCTTCCCCTTGTGTTTTATCCTTCACTTGAGATAGCTTCTCTACTATCTCCTACTTAACTTTCTTTAGTTCAAAAACTAATGCTTGAACTAGAGAAGTTTATTCCTCTTCCTCTCATGCAAGAGTAGGCATTTATTATTCCTCTTTTTATTGTTCTTCATACCCTATATTAAGTAATTCTTCACCTACCAAATATTCTTATTCCTGTGGCTGGTCTTGATCCATGAGTGGACCTTGGGGATCTTGTCCCTCTTCCTCTAGTTGTTGATATGGCCTACCACTCTGGAAGTCAGAAGATATCCATCCTCTTGGAGGTGGTATCCTAATTTTTTCTTGGCTAGATGTGAGAGAGGGTTAATCTTATATTACCCTCAATAGGTCCTCACTAAAGTGTGTTATATCTACTCTTTATTTCACTTCTTCATCAACTTTGGCATTCAAAAACAAAAAATCATGATCAAATGGCTTGTGTTTATACAAGAGGTCAAGGGTTTAGAAATTTTGTTGGTCTTTCACATGGGGGTCCTAATCCCTATGAGTGAGATTGGGAAATTCATATCCTTTCATTACATTACTAGCTTCCCTAAATTTCCTCCTTATGGTGTATTGAATCCTCTTAACAGTGATGTGGGAGACATGAAAGGTAGCTTTCTTATTTTTTATCAATTCTTCATCGATACTATTCCATATCTAGAATGCAATATCTTACTTATCTACCTTATTTGGAATAAATGTAGGAAGCTAAAGAGGATCCACCTTATGGATAACAACCATGATGATAGTGTAATCAGGATAGAACTAGTAATCTCCTACATTGACAAGTATTCTGGTGATGTTAGATGAAATCCTAGCTAAAGGCTGACTATGAATGGCCATCCATACCTAAGGGTAGAGATCCTATGAAATGTTAGTGATATTAATAACATATGAGTATATGTGAACAAAAGTGTAATAATTATATATTTGATTCTTGATAATGTTTGGGTTGGGATCCCATACGACTCCATTATGCATGTATATCATTCCCATGATTGCATATAAAAGGTAAGACACAATGTAAAAGTTCCTTCCATGTGGCCTCCTATTTATGTGTAGAATTTTGTCCTAAAGGTGAGCACTAATTACTTCCCCCAAAGCGTAGGTGCACTTTGAGGTACCGATCAAGTCTATCAAGGGAACCCATTCTAGATGCATGAAATATATGCTTACATAGTTAAAGAGTCAATTTAATAGTGCCATGCATATGTGAATCCCCATTCTAAATCAGATGATGGGAATATGATTATTAACATGTTACTTTATAGTAAAAGTTTCCCCTAGAAGAATCCACCTTACTATTGATAATTCCACATTATTGGTCTTATTCCATGTTACTACTATATGAAAATCAAACATAACATATTGGATAGGGAGACTCAAATACTTACTAAATACTTCCCCATAGATATATGCAATGATTATGTTATTGTTAATTTAGTGGAGGTAATTACCATCTACTATTCTACCCTTGAAGAAGAGGCCTCGTAATAAGTCTATACATGGAATAATCTATGACTTAGTAGCTATATAATGAAGGGCATATTGTTTTAATGGGAGAAGCTCATTTAATAACTATTTATCTTCAACCATGATGGTTTTTTCTAATGTAGACAAATCTAAGTTCTCTACAAATTTACATAAAGTTGAGTAATTAAGATAGCAGCCATAAAAAACTATGTCTAAATACTCAGTAGAATCCTTGATGGAGAACTTGGAGGGTGTTGAGGACCTTTTGTATGACCTAAATGATGATGCCATGGCAATTTGATGGACACTTATACACTTCAATTTTTTAAAAATGGAATTTATTGAATTTAATTACATGAATTGCAAATCATTTTGGTTGCAACTAAGGATTTTGAGATTGAATAAAGTTGAAGTTTACTTGAGCTGTTGAAAATTGAATGGGATGAACTTGGTTATGGGCTCAATGTTAATGGATTTATATATTCATTTCTAGTTTTCAAACCATTAATTTCCAATGTCTAGGAGATCATTGCCTTCATTCAATTCAAACTTGACCACCCAGTACTAGTGTACATGCCATATAGGATGCCTACTCATTTGAGGTTCCATGGAGTTACCTTTCCAAGTTTTTTCCATTTGTCATTATGTAGTTCAGTCAAGGGAAGCCAAAATTTGACTTTGGTCCCAAAAGACCCTTGAAAAATAATTTGTTTTTTGGATAAATTCATTCTAAAATATTTTATCCCAAACTCTCTGAAACAATAATTGTAAAAGACTAAATACTCTTCGAAAAGATTCTAGTTCAGGTAGAAGTAGTCACATATAAAGTTCCTAAAGTGAAGTCTCTGATGTGAAGTTACTAAAAAAAAGCTTTTGAAGATAATTTTTTTGATGTAACACTTCCAATATAATGTTTCCACATTGAAGTATATAAAATGAAAGATTCCAAAGAAAAGATTATGTTATAAAGTTTCTGAAGTGAATTATTTATAGTGAAAGTTTCTGAATAAAAGCTTTCAATAGAAAGTTTAGGAAGTGAAGTCTTTAAAGTGAACGTTTCTAAAGAAAAGCTTCTGATATTTTTTTTTGAAGTGAAGTATCCAAAGTGAAAGTTTCTACATAAAATATTCTGATATAAAGTTTCCAAAGTGAAGTCTTTGACCATGGACAAAGATTATGAATGAAAGTTACCGAAACAAAACTTGCTGAAGAAAAACCTACCAAAGTAGAATCCTTATGAAGAGAATTTTTCTAGAGTGATTCTAATCTAAATTAATATCATGCAAATAAATTCTTATGAATAGATTAGTTTTAATAAGTATTTTCAAATAAGTATACCCCAACATGATTCATAGTTAAAAATACTAAGTTTATACAAATAATAATAACCATCATAACCATAAAAACATGTAACTGGATAAAATATTCACACTCTTAAAAAACAAAGCATGTCCCCACTTTTCAAGTAAAAATACAAGGTGGGATGTGTGAATACTTTGAAGTTTTCAAGAACCTAGAATTGATGGTTTTGAAATCCAAATATCAACCATAAAATCATACCAAAAGAAATGATTAAATTAGAAAAAAAGAGACCCTTAATTATGCAACATACTAACTTCACTTATACCTTGGATCTGTGTGTGGAAAGTGATGTTCTTCATCTCTTGTCTCAAGATTTTAGGCAAAGACAAGGGGGTGAGATGTAGGTTTTATTTTGATTGGGTGTTAGGTTCATAAACATTTGGGAGATCATTCATTTCTATACTACCAACCAAGAATCCATAGCCCTAATAGAGATACCTTTGATCACCTATTCTTCCTTCATGTTTTATATGATTCATGATACATTGATCTTATTTCATCATGTAGGATTTAAATCATTTTGATTTTATTTTATACTTTTGGATGCATTTTATTTTTAAACTTTTATTTTTGCTTTCTAAATGAAATAGGGAAGAAGGTGACCATCATGAGCTAGTATTAGTAAATTTTTGGTTTAATCAAAATGTCCCTATCAACTTTTTCCCATGTCAATGGTTAATACCGTAAACAAGTATTAACATTTTGTGTGAATTTGACCCAAGGGGATAAGGAGAGTTTTATAAATTTGCATAGGACTGTGGAAGCAACTTTAACATACCTGATGAAATCATTAACTTTAGGACATCTTCATGGATAACTCTCTCATTGTTTATTTGGATTAAGAAATATAAACATAATATACAACACCCACTGATTTGAGTTGGATTTAAAACACGTCAAACCATTATTTAATTATACTAGGATTGATGAATCTTAGACCACCATAAAATCAAAATAAAAACTATCCTAAAAATAAATAAAACTACTAAAATTAAAAGAGCTAATCTAGAAAACATGAACTACTCTAATAAAATCAAATGATTGAAAGTAGGAAACTAACTAATAAATAAAATTTAACCTACTCCTAATTCTACCAAAACATTTGTCATTACTTAGAGACCTCTCTAGATGGGGTAACTATGAAGTAATGTTTCAAAACTATCCATTAACTAGATATGTCAAATCATTACCTTGAATATATTTTAAATGAAATACATTATTACCCAAAATCTTAGAGATATAATATGGTCCTATCCATAGTGGGGTAAATTTATCATGCATTATTTTTTTTCATGGGCGTTGTCCCATAACAACACGAAGTCAAAAATATTGACTACTTTGAATTTCACTCTCTTATCAAACCATCATTTGACCACATCCTAATGTTTGATAAAATGTTGCAATGCTTTATTCCTGAAGTCTTCCATTTTGATGATATCCAATAATTTGGACTCTATTTTGTCATTGGGATTCATGTATTATTTCATAAATTGATATGTTGGAAATTTTAACATGATTGGGAACATTGGCTATTTCCCATAAACCAATAGATATGTTGAGGCTTCAAAGGCCTATTTGTACCTAGTTTGGTTTGCCCAGAGTGCATATTTTAGTAAGAGATGCCACTCACTGGGTTTATTTGCAGATGACTTCTTGATAACATATATAAGGTTCTTGTTGGTTGAATCATCTAATCTATTCCCTTGAGGGTAGTGATTGGAGGATGACCTAACTGTAATATGATTATCATGGGCCCATTCATGAAACTCAGCTAATTGAAATGCTAGCCCATTGTTGCAAACCAAAGAGATAAACATGCCAAATATGGTTGTGATATGTTATTTAAGAAAACTTATCATGTCTTGGGCTCTTGAGTTCTTGGTGGCTATTACCTCAGTCCATCTACTATAATAATCCATAATAGTGAGGACAAACTAGTGCCTAACTGAGGAATTTGGGTTTATAACACCAATGAAAGCCAAGCCCCACTAGGTAATTGACTGACCTTCAATCAAAGGCTATAGTGGCATTGCAACATGTACCTCTCTTTTGACCAAAACCTGACATTCATGGAACATACTCATGTGGAAGTGAGCATCCTTAAAGACCACTGGCTAGTAATAAACCATTTTGAGTATTTTATGGGCTGGAGTATTGCCAAATGGATGGCCACTACCAATATTTTGATACAAATTATATAATATTTACTAAGCTTCTCCACATGAGACACATCTTAAATAGATGCCTTTATAATTATTCCTATAGAGGACTCTTTTCCTAGTCATATAATGAGAAACATTAAGCCTTAAATCTATCTTTTTCTCTCTCTTGAGTTCTTAGGGGCATGTTCTAGTGAGTAGGAATTGAATAATACCTAAATACCAATCTTCATGGGAGACCTATGTTTGGTATACCTCTTCAATAGTGATGCAGGGTCTATTTTAGTCATTAATTGAACAATTCCATGCCCTCTAATGATCTTGACAAGTTTAATTTCAATATCAAATTATTATAATTTTGTCATCCATTTACTTCTACACTTTCCCAATTCATTTTGTCCTAGTGTAAGCTTGACAATAGGTTCTGGTACTATAGTAATGATCTTATTTTAGAGGATGTAGTGTCTAAACTTCTTAACCACCTTGACAAGGGAGAATATTTGATTATCAATATGAGAATACTTGAGCTTTGCATATTTTAAGTTAGTAATCATGAATGTAATATGATGCTTGCTTTCTTCCCTTTTATGTGTAAGTATGGTAATAATAGTATGCTTGAAGGCAAATGAGTACAATTAAAAGTCCTTAGTAAAATCTGGGCTTACCAACATTAGGGCTTGCAAAATAGCCTTATTTATGTCTTGGAAGGACTTCTTAGCTTTAGGTGTCCACTCCACTTTGGAATTTTTCTTGAGCATTATGTCTAGGGGCCTGAAAATCTTTGTAAATCTTGATATAAATTTCATTATTAAATTTATTTTCCCAAAGAAGGAATTGAGCTCTTTTTTACTATTTGAAAACATTATTTTTGAAATCCCCTAGATCTTATCTAGGTAAATGGTGATCCCATATTTTGTGATAATATGACATAGTAGCTTGCCTATAGTAATGATAAATATACTATTCTTGGGTTTAAGTGATACCCCAAACTTCCTGCACCTTTCCAAAATGGATTGAAGGTGGTTGATATGATCAGCTCTATTTTTATATAAAATAGTGAGATCATCTATGTATATAATTATGCACTTACCTATAAATATATTAAATTTATGCTCCATTATTATCTAAAAATTAGCTCCAACATTTATCAATCCAAAAATCATTTGCTTGCATTTATATGTTCCCCATTTCATAATAAACATTGTTTTCATCCTATCCTCTAATTTGACTAGTACTTGATTATAGTTTGAAAATCTATCTAAGAAACCATTTCAGACCCACTCACTATTTATATTACCTCATCTAAAGAGGTAAAAGTATAATTATCCTTCTCCAAAAATTTATTTAGATTCCTGAAGTTGATGTAGAGTCTAATCTTGCCACTCTTTTTCCTAACCAGAACTAGATTGGCCACCTAAGTTGAATGCCTAATAGGAAAAACTATCCTATCACTCAATAACTTCTCTACTTCTTTCTATATCAATGGTTCCAAAATAGGATTAACCAGCCTTTTCCTTTACCTAAATGATTTATGATCAAGTTTGAGTGGAATCATATGGGTGTTTACTCTAGGATTGAAAATTCTTAAGTCATCATAGATCTATGTAATTACATCTTTATACCTAACAATTAGATCCTTTACCTTTTCCCTTTCTTCTAGTGTGAAACTTAAGCCAATATTTATGAAGTGTGCATTCCTCTCATCACCTATGATTTTTGAGTTGAATTCAGATTCATTAACTTTAAGCTACCTTTGTGATTGTGCTTGAGGATCTGTATCAAAGGTCCTTTCCAAGGTGAAAATTCTTAATGGGAGATGATTATCCTTTATTTTTATAACACCTTATTCATCCTATTATTCATGGAAATAATGGTTTATTTCCCCATCATCAATTATTTGAGATTTGAGCTATCCTAAATTTGTCAAAAATTGGTTAATCTATTGGTCATCATCAGACACTTGAAAAGTTTCAACATTGTCTAGTAATAAAGGACAAGATACCAATTCAATGGAGAAATTATAGACCTTTGAATCCTGTAAGGGTGCCAAATTCACCACTGAATTACCAATGAATTGATGACTTCATTTTGTTCTTTTAGGATAGCTACTATGTTGAAAGCTTCAAATGATTCAATTAGATCCCAGGCTCTATGCTTGTATTTATTCAAATATGACAATTTACATTGATATTTATTTATGACTTTGTTAATCAAAAGTTTAGAGTCTTTGTATACTAGAAGTTATTCTATATTTTCATTGAGGGCAAACTGTAACCCTACAATCAAGGCCTCATACTCCACTCTATTATTAGTACATAAAAATTGGAGTTTGTGTGCTTCCAATAGTTTCTTCCCTTGTGGATTGAATAGTTTGATACCGATGCCTAATCCTTACTTGGATATTTCTCTATCAAAATGAAGGTTCCAAAATTGGGAAGGTCTAGAATTTATTATTATACTTTGTGTTTCATGGTAAAGGTATAAATTCTAAGACTAGGAGATTTATAAGTTACCTCTTCATTAGTAGTATTTTACTCTGTAATAAGATGCTTCATATTTGGCTCTTTATCGATCTTGATATAGTTGGTAATGTCTCTCCAAGGCATATAAATATGTGAAAAGTCTATGGAAAGATATTCATTTAATTTTTTTGACCAATCTCTACTCAATAATAACCCATACCCTTTAGGAATATCCACTACTAAGATGTCAATAGTCATCTGTACTCTAAGTTATGAGGTAACCTAAATTCTCACATCATTTATCTCCCCCAACATAGGCACTAGTATTTTATCTAGTTCTGATTTAGTCCTCTTGGATGGATTTGGTGTTAAACCAAGCTTTTGACAAATGGAATTAGGCATTATTATTTCTAAATCTCTAAAATCTATCAATAAATTATGTATATTCTTTCCAAATGTTTGAATGGTCAATAAGAAAGGGAAAACCTCAGGCTTGCTATTGTATATAACATTCATGTTGGATATCTTGGATTTTTTTGCAACACACTTGTTTGTGATGGACTTCCATAAGAGCTCCTTTTGCTCTATGATTTATGCTAGTTCATGAAGAGGGATGTTGGCCTTAATTTTTTTCATATCCTCAATAATATGTATCCTCTTTTATTTTGTTCCTCTCTATGTTGAGGTTGATCATCCCTTTAGGGGGGAGCATTACTGTCAAATTTGGGATTTAGAGGGATAACTATATTATTAGGTGGGGTAGAATTATTAAGAGGTTGCATGTTCCATAGATTATAATTGTTCCTATTGAACTTCTAGAATGCTTGTAATTCATCAAATTTATCCTCTAGAATATTGTCATATTCATTAGGGAAGGAAGAATCATAGGTCTCAAAGACCATAACTAAAACTCAAGAGCTAAGTTCATGAGGGATATCTAGAAGATTCATCCTTTAATATTGTATAATCATTTCTCTTTAGAAAATTTCAAAGGCTACTCAAAAATCTATATAGTCTAAATATCTATATTGTGATGTGTTATGGACCCTATACCAGTTGGGCAAAAGTATTTCCATGATATTGATTTATGTTAACTTATTAGATTATTATTGTTCTACATTTTTGGTGGACTTCTTGAAAGTCTTGTTGTATCTTATAAATCCATAATTATGGTGGTAGTTATAATTAATGGTATTACCCATCCTCTTCTACATATTCAAGAAATCATTACTGAGCTTTTAGACCATTCTTTGTCTAAAATCCAACTCAAATTTATTAGAGTTAGAACCCTGAGTGACTGCTATGTTAGTGTGAGCTTGATGTTGATTCTAATGGTCGCCATTCCTTTATGTTTTATTGTTTAATAATTCATAATTATGATTCAATTTTTACTACATCATAGGAAGTAGAGTGTACAACTAATTCTAATTAAATGTGAGAACATTATGAATAGCATGTGGAATTGTATTCAAGGGTATGAGTCCATTGTTTAATGTTTGGCCTCCTAGATTATGAGGGCTAAGCTATGGATTGAGCTGATTGTCAATGTTAATAGCTTCTTGGAATTCCAAATCTAGAGTATTAGTAGGTGTAGCTCTTCATAAGACTACTGTAGTAATAGGATCCAAGGCATTATTATATATCTCAAGCATTAGATCCATGTCTAGCTTAAATGTGGCATTCAATCAAGTGTACATATTCTATAATATTGCATTGAAGGATCAAATTGACTCATTAGGTTCCATTTTCATGATGGTAAAGAGATGATATACCAGGATTGGATTAGTCACTTGTCCAAATTTTTTAAGAAATGCATTTTTACATTAATTACATGAGGTTATGGAATTTTCCTAAAAATTAAGATACCAATCATAAGAATAATCTTATAGAGTAAATGGAAAAATCTTGCATGCAACATCCTCATTGATGAAATCCATTAACCTCAGGACAACCTTGAAATATTTGATATGTTATTTTTCCATCCTCTCACTTGAGGGGGAGAAGGTAGGAAAATACTTTTATAGATTTATTAGCAAATCACATTGGTCCCTATGGATTAATGGTGGATCCAATTAACCAAGGTTGTTCCATAGGAAGATTGATAGGTAGGACATTTATTATTATAGAAGGTTTTCAATATTAATGTATCTTAGGGATGATAGGTATGGGTCTACGCCTCTTAGAATTTGACAATTTTGAAACCAAAAGGTTGAATTTGGCTCTAGACCTTGATAATCTCCTAGGTTTATTTGTAACAATTAGCCCTTATTTATTAGGAAAACACACAAGTGGGCCCTCCTTTTATCACTAGCTTTATTTCATGTTCATGTAGGTTTTATGCACAACTCAAAAAATTTAAATGCGATGGCCTCTAATGTTTTGGGATATCTATAGAATAGGTTTCCACTTTGGGGCATAAGTTATAGGTATATGGTTAAAATAACTAATTGGTGGAATAGAAGGTTGAGACTATGGGTTGTTTAACCCAATTTTGTGGATGGATGCATATAATCTAATAAAAAAGGTAATCACTAAGCAAGTTAGATGGGCGGAGAATTACCCTATGGTAGGTATATCTCAAAAAAACTCAAAAAATGTGGGAGGCTAAGGTAGAAAATAAGGTTATGTATTCTTGAAAGATAACTTCTACGGTTGTTTCTTTGGTGGATAAGTATTTCCAAAACTAGTGTTTATTGTTTGTAGCTTTTAAATACTCATGAAAAATCATGGTTAGCCATATAGGAGAACAAATATAGGATGCTTAATGATATCAACTAAAGGTTTCTCTTCTTAGAGTTACTATTTCACACCCTTGTATAAGAGATTATAGTTCAGACTAAGAAGTTATCTAGGGTAGCTATAGCTCACACCTAGAAGACTATATCAAAAGAGATACCTCTACACAACTTGGATTATCATTTCAAGATTTAATAACTACTTAAAATCAATTAAACCTATCAATCCTAAATTTATATTACACATCTAAGACTAATATTCATTAATAAAATAAGAAGATTCATCTATAACATTAGCACACTTCAAAATTATTGAATCAATACAGACAAATAAAGTTCAAATTTATTAACATGGATAGGGAAGAAGAAATAACAAACACAGTTGCATGACAATCAATTTATTTATCTCTTCCTATATATTTATCCAAAACTTTAACCCTTTGAAAAGAGGGTTCTACATGTATGTAAAAAACTTGGGGAAGGGGTCACCTCATCCTCCAAGTGTAGAAAACTTTGATTATATCTTAAAAGACTATATGATAAGTCTCAATTACATCTTGTAGATTATAAATAATTTAGACATACAATGTGCATATGTTGATAAAAATGATATAGTTAATTACAATATAGACGCAACTAGGACTTAACTATTTATTAATAATTGCTACATGAAAAATTGTACAAAAAAGTCCTTTATCTTCAAGTTAAATTGGCTCTTGCTTGATGTTTCTCAAAAATGTTATTGGAATTATAGTTTTTATTATGTTTGATGACATGGTAACTATAAATATGATTGGTGATATACTCGTTGATTGAAATGGAGTTACAATTGAACCTAAAGTGTGAGATGGTATGATGTAGCTATTATTATTGGCACTATAGGTGGGGTATGTGGAGAAAAAATTATTAGTGGCACTGATTCTTATTTCTTATTGGCATCCAAATCTTGGTAATACTTATACACCTTAGCATGTTTTGTATGAATAAAGTTCATGTCAAGAAGATGAGACCTAGTCACCATCCCTATTTGTTCCATTATCTAGTATGTACCATGTTAGTGGCTCTAAAGCCAACCTAGAAGACTTCTACATCTATTGCCTTTTTCCTTGCTACACTTAACTTGGCTTCAATGTCATCCAAACTTAGTCCTTGTACACTCTATTTGAATCCATCTGAGACTTACTGAATCATCTGGTTAAAAGTAGCTCAAGTTACTAGTTTCCCTCTATTATCTTAGACCACTGTCAATTCAAGCTCAGTCAAAATTTTCTCTACTTACTTCTCTTATTTAGCTAATTTGTTACTAGAGATTCAAAAGATGACACTCAATCTTGTGATACTTATGTTCTTATTAAATCTAGATTCAATGTATTTGATGCCTCCAGAGGGGTGATCAAGTCTAGGTGGTTGAATGCCTTATTGGGGGTGTACAATACCAAGAAATTCAACTTATTATCATATTATTTAAGAAGTTTGAATAATTTAGTTATTGAATTTACATGTGAAGCCAAATTGACTCTCAAAGAAATAATTGAATCCAAAATCTCATATAGCCGTAGTGACGCATTTAACATATCTTATTATATATCATGAGGGACTCATATCACCTACTGCTACTCCCTAATATTTTATAACTATTCTTCTATCTCTTGTCCAGTCATCTCCATTCCCTCATTTATATCCAGAATTGCCTTAGTAGGGGTCTCTATATAGGACTTGAGGTTCTCAATATATGGAGACTTACCCTTCTTCCTTTTTCCCTCTTCAAAAGGGAGTAAACTCCTTCCCTTTCTTCCAAAATAAAACTCTTACCAAAACTATCCTTAATCTTCCTCTTTTTAACCCATTGGATTGATGTTGTAGCCTTGTCAAGTAATGAGCTTACCATTTTAATCTCAACAATATTTAGATTGGGCCTCTTAGAGGCTAAAGATCCTAATCCTTGTCCCAATCTAGAAGAGTGAACTTCAAAGGATTTAATGGTTGAGATTATAATTGTACACGATATTGAGGCTTAGGCTCAAGTTTAGAGGAAGGCTTAGTCATTGAGGTCCAAATTATTTTAAACTATTCTATGTTTTCAAATTATGGCATTGGGTACACAACATAGATTGGCTGCTTTCTTGGAGCCATCTTGGTTGTTACTACTATTTTGTTGAAATTTATTTTTAATAAGGTAGAGGTGAACCCAATTAGGTATAAGAAGTAGAAATTTAGGTGATGGGTTGGCTAATGGTTAGGATGGACATAGCTATGGTTGAAGGGATGGGCATTGAAGGAATAGAAATTGCAGTAGTGGAGGGTGAAGAAGGTTAAGTGGAATTAGGTAGAGTAGAATATGGGTGCATGAAAAGGAGACCAATATAAAGTGATTATATAGGAATGAAATTTAAAAAAATTGGAGCATGGATGGTAGAAATAACTATTAATGACATCAAAGGAAAAAATCCCAAAGGGGATCTGAAAAGGGGACCCTTACAAGATGACTCACTGGTGACAGGTGATTTTGCCTTCAGTGATTGAAAGCTTAAGACCTTAGCTTGTTTTAATTCCTCCTCATCAACCTATTTGGTTTTAACTCCTTCCAATGAAGGTTTTGATTACTTGAGTGATTATATGGGTAGTGTCTAAAGTCTATCCCCCTTTGGCTTCCTCTGATAGCATCATGTTGTTCTTCTAGTTTGTGGAGTAGTCATCTATTGTAGAAGAGGAGGGGTAATCATGCTAGATGTTAGGGATGTTAAAGGTGATGTTTATTAATAATTATAGGAATCCAATAAAATGATCCTAATATCTTCCATTCATGTGTTGTCCTTCCTTTGAGTTAGCTCCTCTACTAGCTCCTACTTAACTTTCCTCATTTCAATTGTTGATGCTTTGAACTAGAGGAGTTTCTTCTTCCTCTTATTATTTTTAATTCCCTCTATAAGTGATTCCTCACCTACCAACTATTATTTCTCTTGTGGTTGGTCTTGAGCCACAAGTGAACCTTGGGGATCTCATCCCTCTTCCTCTAGTTGTTTATATGGACTACCACTATAGAAGTTGGAAGATCTCCATCCTCCTAGAGGTGGGATCATAAATGTTTCCTAGCCTAGTGTGAGAGAGGGTTCAAATTGTATTATATTCAATAGGTCCTTACTCAATCCTATTGTCATTACTCTTTTTTTCACTTCTTCATCATATTTGGCATTCAAAAATAGAAAGTCATGATCAAATGGTTCATGTTTATATGAGAGGATAAGGGTGTGAATATTATACTATAATTTACCATGGGGGTTAAAATCCTTATGGGGAGAGTGGGAAATTCATATGATTTCCATGCATTACAATATTTCATGAATTACCTCCTTATGGTGTACTACATCCTCCTAATAGTGATGTGGGTTCCATGTAAGGTATCTTTCTTATTCTTTATTAGTTCTTCATCGATACCATCCCATATATAGAATGCAATATGATATTCAACTACCTTTTTTATAATAAACTTAGGAAGTTGAAGAGAATCCACCTTATGGCTAGTAACCATGATGAAAGTGTAGTCAAGGTAGAGCCATTAGTGTCTCACATTAACATGTGTTTTGGTGATGTTAGGTGAAATCTTAGCCAAAGGATAACTATGAATGGTCATCCATACTTTAGGGTAGATATCCTATGAAATATTAATAATGTTCTTGACATATGAATATATGTGAACAAATGGGTAATAATGACATATTCAATTCTTGATAACATCTAGGTTGGGATCATATAGGACTCCATTGTGACTATATACCATTCTCATGAGTGCATCTAAAAATTAAGACATCATGTAAAAGTTTCCTCCATGTGGAATCTTATCTTTGTGTAGAATTTAATTTTGGAGGTGAGTGCTAATTACTTCCCCAAAAGCATAGGTGCACTCTAAGGTACTAAGTAGGTCTAGAATGGGAACCCATTCTTGATGCAATAAATGGATGCTTACATGGCTGAAGAGTTGATTCAATACTACCATGTCTATGCAAACCCCCATTATAAATTGGGTGATGGAAACAAGATTCTTAACATGTTATTTTATATTAAATGTTTCCCTGGGGAAAATCCACTTTATCAGTACTCACTCCACATTATTTGCCTTCTTCCAAGTTAATATTATATGCAAATAAAAAGTAACATTTAGGATAGGGAAACTTAAATAAATACTAAATACTTCCTCAAAGATGTATGTGATGACTATTTTATTATCGATGTAGTGAAGGTAACCATCATATGCTATCCTACCCTCGAAGAAGAGACCTTACAATAAGTCTATACATGGCATGGCCTCTTACTTAACAACTACTTAATGAAGGGCCTATCATTCGAATGGGAGTAAGTCCTTTAATAACTATTTATCTTCAACCATGATGTTTTTTTCTAATTCAAATTAATTCACATTGTCTACAACTTCCCATAAGGCTAAGTAATTAGGATAGCAACAATCAAATATAGTTGCATAAAAAATATATCTAAATACTCATTATAATCCTTGATGGAGAAGCTGGAGGGTGTTGAGGATCATTTGTATGACCTAGATGATGATGTCATGATATTTTAATGGACGTTGGTATGCTTCAAGATTTTGAAAATGGTGTGTACTAAATTGAATTACATGAATTAAAAATCATTCTAGTTGCAACTAAGGATTTTGATACTCTAGAATGCTAAAGTTTACTCAAGATACTAAAAATTAAATGAGATGAACTTGGTTCGGGGCTCGATGTTAATGTTTTTTTTCATTCATGTCTAATTAATGCTCCATTAATCACCAATGTCTACAAACTTATCACCTCTATTCAATTCTAACATGACCACCCAATCCTAGTGTCCATGCAACATAGGATGCCTTTTCATTCAAGGTGGAATAGTGTTTCTTTTCCCATTGCTTCCATTTGTCATAATGTGGTAAATTAAAAGGAACTCAAACCTTGCCTTTGGGCCCAAAATACCCCCAAAATAAAAATATTCTTCACATAAATTTGTTCTGAAAGATTTTATCCAAATTATTTAAAAGAATAATTGTCAAAGACTAAGTAATATTGGGAAAGATTATGGTTCAGGTATAATTATTCACATATAAAGTTCTCAAAGTGAAGTCTCCAAAGTAAATTTCTCAAAACAAATCTTCTGAAGAGAATTTTTTTGAAGAAAACCTTCTGATAGAGAGTTTCCAAAGTAAAAGTTTCCAAAAAAAAGCTTTTGATAGAAAGTATTTGAAGTGAAGTATCCTAAGTGAAACTTTACTAGGAAAATATCCTGATATAAAGTTTTTGAAGTGAAATATCTAACTAGGACAAAGTTTTCTAATGAAATTTCTTAAAAGAAAACTTATTGAAGAAAAACCTGCCGAAGTAGAATCCTTTCAAAGAGAATTTTTTTGAAGTGAAGCTAATATGAATTCCTATCATGCAAAGGAATTATTATTTACTTTCAATTAATAGATTATTTTGAATAAGTATAAAACAACATGATTCAATGTTCAAAACATTGAGTTTTTACAAATAATAATAACCATCATAACCATCAAAAACATGTAATTACCTAGATAAAATATCCATACTCTTCAAAAATAAAATGGGTCCCCAAGTTTTAAATAAAAATATAGGGTGGGTTGTGTTGAATACAACAACACCAAAATTTAATCAATAAATGCTTAAAAATTCTTGTGCTTGACATCTTTATCTTACTTGGCCAACTTGCCATTCTAATAACTATTTATCTATGTGAAAGCCTTGAAAGTCTTGAAATTAATGAGAACATTTATAGACATAATAATTTATTCATATTTATCTATAATCAACAAATAATTCACCATAATTCAAATTTTATAAGCCCCTATGCATTCCAGACAAGTGTACACTAGGTAGACATGGACACATTATGCACCTATCCACTAGTGCAAACTTCTTCCTCATAATCTAATGACAAGTTTTTAAAAATTACATGATTCTTAATCAAATTCTCATTCATGATAATAGGTCAATTATTGGAAATAGTTAAAATGTTATGCTCTAAGAACACATCAAGTGTCTCACTTGAAACCCCTGATTATTCTATTTAGCACTCTCTTGTAAAAGAACATATTTATTTAACAAAGAGCTCTACTACATTTATGCTATAATAATATAATCATTGGAAAAGTTAATACTATTTTATTATAGATTGAGGACATCCTTTTGTTAAGCATTCTAAATAAATTTTATAGTTGCATTTTATATGATCTTCCTCAAAAGGATAACTACGTCATCTTAAGGTCCATTTAGACTATGTAGATAACACTCAGTCAACAAGTGGTTTTCTAAGGATAGTTTGACCATATCCCACATCCCCACCTTTTTCCCTTAGGCATTTGATCTTGTTTGTGTACTTGTGTAGACTAAGATTTTAACTCTTACAGGTCATCTGTGCATCTAAATAGGCTCCACACATAATCATATAGTATTGAGATAGAGGTGAAATAACTCATATATTTAGATCCAACACACAATCAACATAAATAAATTCTCACTAGTAGATAATGACACACTGTGATCCTATTTGGATATTCTGCACTTGTCCCAAAATACATTAAGGAATTATTTAAAATTAACCCTATATTTTTAGGTTTTTATTATCAATTTTAGATAGTCATAGTTAGTGAGTGAATAATATAGTTTGAATAAATCAATTTGTAAGGACATCTCTCTAAATCTAACCCTAGTTTCTATTTTTAGTAATTTATAGCTTATGTTTATCATTATATTTTTATAGAATTATATTTTATTTATCTTCCTAAATCACATTTCAAGTTTATATTTCTTTAGAGTTAATTTCATTTCATAATTAATTCCAAGGGTAAACATTTTGGTGAATCCATTTTTATAATAGAACACTACTTATTGCTTGTTGATTTTTATCCTAGGGTTTCAATTTAATTCTATAAAGTCTTGACATTAAAATAATAGAATCCTCAACCTTGGATATTATCCATAACATAACGATTCAATTTTTTTGACATTGGAGTAATTCGAGACTAAAAAAGTTTGTCTTATCACTTCAAATAAATATCGATACATAGGATTTTTATTGACTTCGAGTTGAATTTTGTTGTTTTCTATACAAAAAAATAATTTTCTTTGTATTTTCAATTTATTTTTCTTTAATTTTATATTTTCCTATTTAAAAACATTTACTAATTTTCTTCATTATGTTATTACATTGTATGCCTCTAAGGCATACTTCTAGATTAAGTTGTGCTCCTTTTTTCATCTATGTGTTCCCTTTGGTTCCTTATAAAATAGAAACTTATGAAAAAAATGGAGTTTACATTGAAAATAATAATGATAGTATTAATTATGAACATGTTAATAAACAAGAAATACACCATGATACAAATGAGTTTAATGAAGTAGATTGGGAATAGGTGAAAGAGTTGTCTAAATTACATCAATGTCTCCAAACGTACCCTCATGAGGAGGATAATATTTTTCATATACTTATTTATCTTGAAGATAAAAATAAATAAAATTTATCCTCCTCATCCTATAAACCATTTCCCTTTCATGTTATAAATACTCCTACACCCAAATTTAGTATTTATGCCATTGAGCCTATTCCTATGTATGTACCCTTAGTTAGTTTTACTCCTATTGAGCTAGGAGCATATCATGATTTAATTCAATTATTTGTGCCTCTTACTACTCATGATACCTTCACCCCTCCTATCACTACAAATAATAATTCTCTTGAGAAAACCCTTATCCTCTTACAAGCCAAGCTAGCTAATATTGAGCAAACCATTTCCCACACTAGTCCTTAGATTTTGGTACCTTGTTATATAACCCTTTGGATCCTAAAATTACATTGTACCCTCATCTAGTTGGATTTGTGGCTCCCAAGATTCTCTTTATGAAGAAAAAGGTGATCTTGAATAGCATTATGTCCCTTCCATGCAACTTATCTAGATTATGTAAATAATGATAGATTGTTAACTAAGATCTTTCCACATAGTATCAAATATCATGATATTAGATCATTATATAATCTTCCTATCTAATTAGTTATAACTTTAAACCCTTTATAAAATTATTTTTTAGAACATTTCTATATAAATATTGGTGAGAAATTATCCTATGCTCAAATTGCAAAGATCAGACATGGTCCAAATGAGATACTTAGTATGTCCTAAGATACAAGACTATGCTTTTAAAAATGTCAAATTAAGTAGAAGATATTTAGATTCAATACATATTCACTCAAAGATTTATTAATCCTCTTCAATATTCTATCATATTCTATATGTTTAAATCATTTGATGAGATATGTCATATAGTTAAGGAACATGAGGTCAAATTGATTACATTGAAAAAGATTAAGTATATGTCTAATATTACTTCTAAATATTTTATAAAGTTTCAAGGTAAGCCAAAATATAAGAGAAAACATAATGAAAGATAAAATTTCCAACTACAAGCTCCACCAAGGATGAAATTTTCAAGGTTACCTTCACCTCTTCATGTGTTATTAAAAAAACTTATTGAATGTAAATTATTACACTTCCTCCACCATTTGAAGTAGATTTATCTAGACCTCAATCTAAAATATTTTATGAAAATGCATTTTTTGACTATCATATATGTGTATAACATTCCACTAATATATGTATGAAGCTTAAGTACAAAATTCAAAATCTCATTGATGAGAAAATTACTAACATTGGAACACATACTAAAGAGGCTAGGCCACAAGAAAATGAGGATTCAAAACTAAAAATGTATCAATATCCTTTTATTAATCATGGGGCACAAGATAACAAGAATTTTTTTGAAGTAAATTATGCATATAATGCTCATCCTCCTCCACCTTCATATGGAGATCCCCTTGATAGTATTATTGGTACATTTAAAAGCAAGTTATCATCTTATCCATATATTACATTTGATGCATCTAAAATTGTTGATGATGATTATGATAAACATACATTATTCATTATAACATATATTAACATATAACCTATTTTTAGTGTTATGATAAATAATAGATCAGGTGAAAATTTATGCATTATAACACTTTTCCACTCTCTTGGATATACAAAAAAGATATACAACATACATTTAGTATTGTGAAGGCATTTTATGTCCATACACAAGAATTTCATAAATAAATTATTTTCCTTTGCAAGTGGGACCTCTTATATTTTCCACTTATTTATTAGTGTTAAAAAACATGTGTCTTTGATATGCTATTGGGAAGACCTTGGTTACAAAAAACTAGAGTAGTGCCTTTTATAGTTCACAATTGTCTAAAGTATATTCACAATAATTAAGTGGTTAAAATTTTATGGATTTAATATGAATATCCAATGTAACCCATGGTGATTACTCTTATTCCATAATAGTTGGTTGGTATAATTATTGAGAAAATTGGGAATGAAATAGTTTATAATACTATTTAGGATAATGTTTACATTCAAAGAGGTATACTTCAAAATTATTTTTTACTTCTATTCTTGAACATGAGCATATTTTAGTTTCTTTACCTATTAATGAGCATGCATATTTTTAAATTTTTCCATCAATTATTAAGCATAACATGATTTCACCTGAGCATGATCATTTGGAAAAGAAATGTAAGATATCTACTCCAACATAGGTACAATTTGTTATATCATATCTTCTCATGCATGGAGATACATGTTTGGATATGTATATGATGAATTATTCATAAGGTTATTATACAACATATGGTTATTATTTAGATTTAGAAACGTCTTTAATTGGTACTACTTCTATGGCATAAAATATTATACTTGTTATTAAGAGGTTGTATATACATATGAGCATCATATTGATTAGATCATTAGTTGGAAACATTATAGAATTACCTCCCACACTCCTAGTTAGGAAAATGACCTTGATTATATTACTTGATTAGTTCCTACTTAAACATATCTTCTTTTCTACTCAGCTTTTGTTGCTTATTATTCTACACCCAATCCAAACTTCTTCTAGCCCTTGGCTTTATCTTTTCATTTTGGGGAACTTTTTCCCTTGTTTTCTAAAACCCCATTTGAATTATTCAAAAAATACATATTATTAATCCTTCAACATACATATCTTTCAATGAAACTCATTTTATTATTCTTACACATTTGTACATGTTCTAAGCTCTTATATTTACTTTCATGTTCACATCTACCTAATTTTCCATAAGTTCACATGGACATGATTGGCATGATTCTTATCATGAACTACTATGTATCTACTTATCTATATATGGTTCCATGACTCACATCATATAAATTCTATGTGATTCAATGCTTCAAATTTCCAACATACTATGTTTACAATACATATTTAACAATCAAAAGTTCTTACATGATTAATTCATTATTACAATTCTATATAAAAATTACATGATGAAAAGAAAATATATATATTTTTAAAATGATTAAATGATACATCTATAATGTTTGAATATAAATTCAATACAAATAGATGTTATTATATGCTTATATATATTTCACAAATTCTCTCACTTTTTATTTTAAGATAAGTGATTTGTAAGAAATTTCCATCATCTCAAAAGGGAGGCATCACAATGGGATTTTACAAGTGATAATTTTTTTGATATGATAGTTTACAATGTACAAAAATCATAATTTTTAAATTAAGGGGACATTAAGATTGCTTATGCACTCCACTCATTTAGCGACTTGAGCATAAATAGAATTTTATGAATAAAGTTACAAAGCTTCAAACAATTTTCAAAATATCACATTTGTAACTCTATACAATAAAATGGGAATGATATGCATTCATGACCAAGCTAATACTTTGAAAAAATCAGATTTTATTTTTTTCAAGAATCAAGTATTAAATTTTAAGAATTTATAATTATAATCTAAATCCATATGCAATGGTTTTATTCATATTTTATAAATGAACCATTTTTGATCTTAGTGACACTCTACATCTTGGTTACACTTTAGCAAGCCACTTACTAGCCAAAACATCTTCTTGTATAGCTCAACAAGTGGGCCTCATGAGAGATTAGTGATGCTTAGTGTTTTTGTTGCACTTTAGCGAACCAGTTTGTTGGTTCCCATCTCTTTACACATTAAAAATTACTCTATGAGTATTGGAACATATATATTTAAAACTCAAATATATACACTAAATATTTATATTGAGACTTGATCACTCTAAATTAATGACTTTTTCACATGCTTCAACAAGGGATCATGCACATCTCCATGACAAAGAAAAAGTGTGTACACACACTCAGGTATCAAATTTAATTTAGTAATTTATGTATCCATAAATAAAGGGGGGACTTAGATACTAAAATTTTACCAATAAATTCTTGAAAATTCTTGTCCTTGACATCTTTACCTTACTTGGCCAACACACCATTCTAATAAATATTTATCTATGTGAAAGCATTAAAACTATTTTAATTATTAATAACATCTTATAGAATTACCTAATTTATTCCTATTCATTTTTAATCAACATATAATTCATTATCATTATAATTTCATAAACCTCTATTCATTCTAGATAATTGTACACTAGGAAGACATAGATACACTATGAACATGTCAACTAGTGCAAATTTATCCCCCACACTCTAACAACTAATTTTTCAAAATTTAATACTTCCCAACAACTTTACTACACTGACAATAGGTTAGTTATTAAAAACAATTCAAAGATTTTCTTATAAGAGCACATAAAGTATCTCACTTGAAACTCTTTATTATTCTATCTATCACTCTCTCACAAAATACATTTAAAAATCATCTATTTGTAGAGATGGATTACAAAGATATTTAGATCAAGCATTAGTCATAAAAAAACTCAAGAAAATGCATAATAACATAGCAAGATAAGACAACTCTTTCGATGGGATTTGAAAAATGAAAATTAAGAGCTAATAAAATAAATCATACACAATACCTTCCCAAGATCATCCCATCACCCAAATAAGGATCAAAACATGATTTTCCCCTTGATTTGGTGCTCAAGTATTTACCAATGATGCAAGACAAAGCTATTCCATCATCTCTTGTATACTAACGAAACTAGGCTCATGATATGAAATCACATGTATGACTATTAATGAAGTTATCCTATTGCCAATTAAGCATAATAAAACTACACATAAATGAGTTGTGGAGACAATTCTACATAATAAGTTTACACAAATGAAGCTTTAAAATGGTGGTATTGGCACTCTTATTTATATATTTTTAAATTTGATCAAGAACAACCATGACCTTCCATATTGAGATCAAGATGTGTGGACATGAATTAACCCAATTTTGGAGATAATATCCATAAATAAATTCATAAATATTTAGAAGGAAGGGGTATTAAGGAGGCATGGGAGGCCTTAAACATGATTTTGTAGTATTTATGGCTTATGGATGCCACCCCATAAATGATGTCATTTGATGATGTAGATATTAAGAATCAATTTACAAATAAAATATATTCAATAAATTCCATGGATTTTTTAATTAAGTTTTTGATTTATATTTATTTGTCTAAGTGAGATTAATCAATTTTTAAACAATTCTTTGGAAATTGGTTGCACATAATTAATCAAATTGGTCAGAATGTCATATTTTTGGGTCATAATTTGATTAAAAAATATTTAGAAGGTGATGTTAGTTTCATATGGACTAATATCCCATTTAGGATGTTTTTGACACAAAATAACACATGCACATGTTGTGTGCTTTTTAATTAGAAGAAAGAGTGATCCAGAGCACCAAAATACATTTTCATCATTTATACTCAAAATGATTTGATCAAAGTTAATAATCATATAAAATGCATTACCCTATTTAGGGATACATTAGCCTAAATCAGTACTTTTATATGACATCCTCGAACCTATTTAAAATGTTGAAGTGATTTTGGCTTAAATTATGAATTTTCACAAATACTGAGTAAGATTGATAATTTCAACATAATGGTGTTAGGAATTAGATGTCTATATTTTTCCCTTATTTGAGAAGGCACAGTGAGGCATTTGATGAAGTAGTGTCTTATAAAATAAAAGAGTTTTTAAGAAGAATTTGGAAATAAATGACCCATGATGCCCCTTTGACAGGACCTATAAGGATGAAAGAGAAGGATGGACTCTCAAAAAGAGATAAAAAGTGAGATTAACCCATGGGATAAATTAAATATAGATGAACTAATGATTACATGAATTAATTCTCAATTATAAATATATAATTAGATATAATGGGCCCCAAGGATGGGGAAATTGGGAAGGATACAATCCAAAAATATAAGTGACACACTTTGAACACACCCAAATCTAGGGTACAAGTTGTGCGCTTAGGGAATGATTGATCTTGAAACAAGTTATACACTAAAATATTAATAAAATGAGGGAAAAATTATTTATAGATTATAACTAGAATAAAAAAGATAACATTGATGTATAGAGAGAAATAAGAATGTGTTCTAATAGAGTGGATCTAATTTGTTGATAAAATAATCTCCCTAGTAGGGTTAATTTAGATTTGAGATTGGTTTAAATGTTGTGCCCCACCAAGGTGAATTGGAAAGCATAGCTCAAGGATATAACCTAATGAATTTATTAAAGGATGAGAAGACAAAAACATAAATGTGATGACATAATGACTGAAATAGCCACAAAAAAACCAAGCATATGAGGATGCACAAAGTGATGAAAGATATGAAAAAAAGAATAAAGGTGGTTGAGCTGACCCTAAATACATCTTGTATCCAAAAACTACCTAGATTATCCAAATGGACCTCAAGATAATTTATTTCACCCTTAAATGGGAGAAAATGGAATGAGGAATGAAGAGTAGAAGAAAAATAAACCACTATTTGATTAGACTCACAATGTAGGCCAAGAGATGCATGTCTCACATAGAGTCAAGTGCATAATCCATTGGTACCTAGTTTCATTGATGCACTTGAGAGATGATCATCAAATCTATATTAATTTTGAGACTTGAATCCAAAGCACATTGTTTTTTCTATAGAAAAATAAAATTATGCATCATAAGTATGAAGAGCTTATAATGACATGGGATTTTAAGTGCACTGAGTTGATTCAAATTAAAATTATGCATCATCATTAGTATGAAGAAATTATAATATTTAGAGATGGATTACAAAGATATATCAAGAATTAGTCATGAAAAACTCAAGAAAATTCATAAGAACATAACAAGATAAGCCAACTCTTTCAATGATATTTGGCAAATGACAATTAAGAGCTAATGAAAGAAACAATACACAATACCTTCCCAAGAGCATCCCATAACCCAAATATGGTTCAAAATATGATTTTACCTTTGATTTGGTGCTCAAATCTTCATCAATAATGCAAGTCAAAGATCCTCCACCATCTCTCGTGCACTATTGAAACTAGGCTCATGATATGAAATTAAATGTATGCCTATCAATGAAGCTATCCTATTACAAATTAAGCATAATAACACTACACACAAATGAGTCATGGAGAGAATTTTACATAATAGGTTTACATAAATGAATATTAAAAATGGTGGTCTTGGCCCTCCTATTTATATATTTTTAAATTTGATTATGATCAACCATGACCATCTATCTTGAGATCAAGATGTATGGTCATGAATTAACCCAATTTTGGAGATAATTTTCATAAATAACCTCATAAAATTTTTGAAGGAAGGGGCATTAAAGAGGAATGGGAGGCCTTAAACCTAATATTTTTTACATTTATAGATTATAGATGCCACCCCACAAATAATGTCATTTGATGATGCAGATATTAAGAATAAATTTCCAACTAAAATATATTCAATAACTTCCATGAATTTTCCACTTAAGCTCTTAATTTAGATTTATTTGCCTAAGTGAGATTAATGAAAATCTAAGTAATTCTTTGGAAATTGGTTGCACATAATTAATCAAACTGGTCAGAATGTCATATTATTGGGTTATAATTTTATTGGAGAGGATTTTGAAGGTGATGTTAGTTGTGTATGGACCAATATCCCATGTAGGATGTTGTCAACACAAAATAACACATGCACATGTTGTGTGCTTCCGAATTATAAGAAAAGAGTGATCCAGAGCACCAAAATGCATTTTCATCATTTTGACTTGAAATGATTTGATCAAAGTTAATAATCACATAAAATGTATTTCCCCATTTAAGGATACATTAGCCTAAATTGACACTTGTATATGACAATCTCAAACCTCTTTAGCACGTTAAAGTGATTTTTGGCTTAAATTATGCATTTTTACAAATATCGAGTAAGATTAATAATTTCAACACAATGACATTAGGAATAATAATGTCTACACTATCTATTTATAAAAGATCCCTACTATAATTATACTATGTAAATATATTCATTGGCCAAGTTAACATTATTTTCTTTCACATGAACACACCCTTCTTTCAAGCATTCTAAGCAAAATTTCTAGATAAATTTTATATGATCTTATCCAAAGGTAGAATTACATAATATTGAGGCTAATTTGGACTATGTATGCAACACTTAGTCATAAGGGTTTTTTTTAGGATAACTCCACCATATCCCACATCCTCACTTTCTCCCCCTAGGTATTTGATTTTATTTTTGTACTTGTGTAAACTAGGGGTTTTATTTTTTAAAGTGATTTGTGCATCTAAATATGTTATACATAAAATCAAATAGTATTCAAACAAAGGTAAACCAAATAATTTATTTAGATATAGCACATAGTCAACATAAATAAAGTCTCACTAGTGTAAAACAACACATTATGAACCCATCTAACTATTATGCACTTTTTATAGAATATAACAAGGCATTATAATAAATTAACACTATGCTTATAGGTATTTATAATTATTTTAAGGAAGTCATAATCAATGAGTTAATAAAACAATTTGAATAACATAGTTTGAATAAATCAGTTTACAAGGACATCTCTAAAACCCTAATCTGACTTTCTATTTTTAGCAAATTACAACATTCACAAATTCTATATATCATTGTATTTTTATAGTGGGCTATCTTATTTATTTTCATATATCAGATTTCAATTTTACATTACATTTAGAGTTAATTTACTTTCATAATTAATTCTAAGGGTAAAAAGAACCCCTTGCCTTAATCTCAAAATAGAAATAAATTATTAATTTTAATTGACTCTGATTTATGTTTAGTGAATAATTTGATTTCCATGTTATCTAAATTATTTAAATCTACATGATAAAGAGTAAGGTTCACTGTATTTAATTACAAAGTATATTATCTAGTTCTACCCTGTGCTACTTATCCCTAACTTAACAAGATATCCCAATCATTAGGGTATAGAGAAACCCAAGTATTTGTATTAAATAATGACACTTGAATCTCATATGAAAATAAGGGAATAAAACTATAATAATGTCTTCTTAGATATAAATCCCAACCTTAGGTGTGGTGTTATGAATTTGTGAATACTATGATCATCAAACATGTTTGTTAATAACCAAAGATAACTAGTAATGAGTGCATTATGCCAATGAATAATAAGGGCATAAAATACTTTTCATGAATAATATAATAAATGGATCCATAAACCAAATGTCTATGATTAGAACCTAAACTTATATAGATACTTAATTTAATCATTAAGTGCTTGACAATGTTTAATCTTGATATCTTTCCTTCAGATGGCCTATTCATGATTATGTTAACTTAAAATATATATGAGATCATTGAATAATCTAAAAAATATATTTAAAATACTTATAAAATCATTTATACATACAAAATATTATTATAGTAACCTAATATATCTTTTATAGTAGTCTTTGTCCCTTTAGGACAATATTGTGCTAGGTTAGACAAGGGTGCACTACGACCTTATACTCCACACTCAAACATTAAATTTTTAAAATGAAGACATTGAATTTTACCCATACCATAGTTTTATAAAGTTATCTTAGTGGAAATATTCAAAATATTCCCATATATAATCGCATCAAGGCTTATCAAAATACTTCTAGCAATCACTTGACAATTCTACTACACCTTGATTAAAAGAGCACTATTTGTTCCAATTTCAACTCTTCTGCATTTTAATAGTCATAATCCAAATTTTAATATATTTTATTTTGGGTCAAGGTAACTCATTATTAATAAATCAAGTCAATTTATCTATTTGAATTCATATAGCAAAGGTAAAATTCACACATGTAGTCTACGAGGAAGAACTACATCACCCTTAAGCTCTTTTGGGCTATGTAGGCAACACTATGATTATGTAGGGTTTTATGAGGGTAAAACATTATTAACCTAACCATACTCTACCATTTTTTTCATTTTGTCTCTTTTTTTTATTGTGTAAGATCTAGGTTTTTACTTTTTATAGGTCTCCGCATGGAAAAATGACACACAAAAACTCAACAAACCCTAACAAATAGGTGCATAGATCTAGATCAAAAAATTAGTTGCATAATCAAATAGGGCACAACCATAGTAAATAGACAAAAAAAAGTGTGACCATATTATTTTATGCTTATATTATCATAGTTTAAATTACTTTTTTTAGACATGACAAAAATTTTAGGTCTTTTTAGGCAGTTTCCAATCATAGTCAGCTTGCATAGTCAACATAAAATTAGTTTGAGGGAGGTTCTCATATGTATAGGTTAATTTAATTATTTTAACTAATTTTATGGTTATATTTTTTAATTTCAAATATGTATATTTCTTGTATATTAATTTCAATAATTTAGATCTATTTATTTGGTTCATTTTAATTTAAAATAAATTAAACATTATGGTGAGCCTATTCTTTTTAGAACATTGCTTTCTATTTTATTGAATTTTACGTTACAATTTCATTTAAGTTTATATAAATTCTTGGCACTAAAAGACATTTAACCTTGGATATAAATATGAAATAAATAAATCCAATATTCTTTGACCTTGGATTTCATCTATCACTGAAGAAGTTATCTTGTCACCTTGGATAACATTTGATACAAAAGCTCTTTATTTTGACATTATGTTGAAATTAATTGATATATATACACAAAAATATTTTTATTTTATTTTCTATTTTCTTTTGATTATTTTTAGAAACTATTTTCTAAGAGTTTTAAAATAACTTAGTGAGTCCCATTATGGGCTATGTGGTAATATATTTTATAGACATCATGCTGTGATAGGTTTAAATCAATACTAATAGCCATTGTAAAACACTAAAAAATAAGTTTATTTTCCATGTACCTCACAATATATCAAAAATTACTAGGGTCTCTTATTTACACCATAGGAATCCTCTTTTAGCTATTTTATTTGTGGTGTTCCTGATATGAATATATTGCCCACGAAATTTACTCTCACCATATCCTTGGAAATGAGTTTCATGGGATACAAACATGGTTTTTTATTTTTAGTTAATGATATGAAAAATTGATCCAACAGTAATTAATGAATGGGTAAGTATATTTTAAAACCCACATAATCATTCAAAACCTTGCCTAGATCACCTTTATAGCTTGGTTTTTTATTGTGTTGTATTCATAGTCATTAGCATCTTTTGTTCATAATTATATTGCATTCATAATAGGATTAATGAATGAATATTTATTTCATATGTTGCGTAGAATTAAAAAATTAATTGTTTCATCTTGTATTCCCTTTCAACATGTTATTCATTATGTTAAAGCATGGACAAAATATCAATCAAATCAAGAGGATAAAATATATACAATAGAAACTCAAAAAAAATTTAATTCTTATTGTTGTAATATTACCTCTTCTAATAATTATCCTAAATAATTACCATCATCACATTGTATAGATGGAATCCAAAGTGAGTTAGATCAAGCATTAGTCAATAAAACTCAAAAAATACATAAAGAACATAACTAACTAAGTCAACTCCTTCACTAGGGTTTGAAAATGACACTTAAGAGATATTGAAAGAAAGCATATACATCAAACCTTCCCAAGAGCATCCCACCATCCAAATATAGCTCAAAATGTGATTTTACCCTTGATTTGGTGCTCAAGTCTTTGTCAATGATGAGTGTTTTGCTCCTCCATCATCTCAAGTGTACCAATAAAACTAGGCTCGTGATATTTAATCAATGTTATGCCTATAGTGAAGCTATCATATTATAAATTAAGCATAATAACACTACACAAAGATGACTTGTGGAGAGAATTATACATAATAAGTTTAAACCAAAAGAGATTAAAAATATGATTGAGAGGCCTCCTATTTATAGATTTTTTGAATTGATTAGAATGAACCATGACCATCCATCTTGAGATCAAGATGTGTGGCCAAGAATCCATTCAATTTTAGAGGCTCAATCCATAAATACCCTCATAACTATTTTGAAGGGGCATTAAACATGCATATGATGCCTTAAACCTATTTTTTTTACATTTATGGCTTATGGATGCTACCCCACAAATGATGTCACTTGATGATGTAGATATTAAAAATCAATTTACAATGAAAATATATTCAATAACTTCCATGGATTTTCCACTTAAGCTCTTACTTTGGATTAATTTGCCTAAGTGAGATTAATTAAATTTTATGTAATTCTTTGGAAATTAGTTGCTCATTTAATCAAATTGATCAAAATATCAAGTTACTAGGTCATAATTTGACTAGAGTATAGTTAGAATAAGGTGTCAGTTGTGTATGAACCAATATCTCATTTAGGACATTATTGACATGAAATAACACATGCACATGTCACATGCTTGTGAATTAGAAGAATTCAGTTGTTCAGAGGGTCCAATTATATTTTCATCATTTTAACACAAAATATTTTAAGAAAAGTTAATAATCACATAAAATACATTTCCCATTTAGGGATACATTAGCCTAAATTATCACTTGTAAATTATAAGCTCGAACCATTTAGCATGTTTAAGTGAGTTTGGCTCAAATTTTGCATTTGAGTAAGATTGATAATTTCAACACAAAGGTGTTAGAAATTAGATGTCTACATTTTGCCCTTGTTTGAGAAGGCATGATGAGACATTCAGATGAAGTAGCATCTTTTCAAATAAAAGAGTTGTCAACAAGAAGTTGGAAGGCAATGACCCATGATACCCTATCAAGAGGAAATACAAGCATGAAAGAGAAGGATGGACTCTTGAAAAGAGAGAGAAAGTATGAAATTAACTCATGGATGAGATTACATCCATACTAAGATAATGCTTACATGCATTGATTCTCAATGACAAAAATATAATAGAATATAATGGGCCCCAAGGTGGGGGGGAATGGGAAGGATACAATCCAAAAATATAAGTGACACACTTTGAACACACCCAAAATAGGGTGAAATATACGCACTTAGTCAATGATTTGTCAGGATATGAAACACCGGAAGCACACAATTGATTACCAAACCAAGCAACTTAATATGCATAAATTAACCAGAATCACAAGTAACTAGAATTCAGAAATAACACATGATATGAGAGACAATACACAACTTGTATTAAAACTCTTGCAGAAAAGAATACAATAAAGAAGATGCCACTTCTTCTCCACCACCTCTTCAGAGGTTTCCCACACCTCAAGTGAACAGTAATTCTCTCCTCAAAGCTCTCTCTCTCAGGCCCCAACACACAACTCAAACACAGAGTTGGTGTTCACCTCCAGTGCTCCACGCACACCACAAGTGCTCCACGCACTCCACAAGTACTCAAGGTACTTCAAGTAGATCTCCCATGAACCTGCAATAACCTGCAATTCAACAGACCATACTTATGGAAGGAACTCCCTTGCCTTCCTCTCTGCTCTATCTAAGTACACACCTATACTCCAAGTAGATCCTGCCTGATTCTGCTCCCTGTTGTGTTGCTATCCTATTTGATCTTGCACACCTGAAAATCAACCTGGTTCTACACACCTGTCAACCTTGACCTTGTACACACATACACATGCATATCAATGATCTTACTTACCATGTAGATCTCCTATAAAGGCCATGCTCACCTGATGACCAAGATCATACATACATCAAGAACCCTGCTGATTCTCCAATCCAGCACCCACACCTAGTACTGTGGCACTAGGAGGAACGCACCATTGCTCTACCTCTCTCTGAAGGAGCTATTTGCTCTCTTACTCCCTAGCACTAGTTTCCAATACAACCATGAGTCTATTATATAGATCTCATCCAAATAATAATTAGACATCTAATTACAATAATTAGATCCGTAGCTATGAGTCTAAAATTGGCTCTCATCATGCAAAAACTTGGTTCATTAGCTAACTGCCCGTAACATCCGCAGTCCGAACCACACAGGTGATCAACGTCGGTCCCTGTCTACCTGGGGGGTGCCGACGTCGGCCGACTACTGACCGACGTTGGTTGCCTTCTTGTCTAATCCTGCCGATGTCGGTTGGCCTGACCGACGCCAGCGTCAGTGACACTCCGCAACTCTTCTGCAACCTCCTCCATGTCTGCATCAGTGAAGCTTTTAGCTCCACAACCTAACAATCTCCCACTTGGAGATAAATAGCTGCACTATACTTGTACCTGTACTCCATCTAATCTATTTCCTAGTTTGTATCCCTCTTCAAGCTCAATCTTGAAGACAACCCACCACACATCCCATGGTGTACCTCTTGTCATCTGAGTACCCTGCCACATTCGAACCTACAAACACATGTAGTGAAGTCCTGACCCTGCATGTATACCTGTTGCTGGTCCCTCTCAAATACTTGAGAACCCACTTCCTCGAATTGGCTCCTAACTCTCTGACAGCTCCCACTGCTTGGGAAAACTCAGGTCTATACCAGACCTCATGTGATTTTAGACACTGTACCTATCTAGCCCTTAGTGTGCTCCAGCTCTACATCCTAAACCTTGCCAACACCTGATTCACATCAGCTCCCACTGGAGACAAAATCAACCTGTGATCTCCATGTCTCCCATGTCAAAGAATTTCACTACTCCAAACTCCTCATGACATGCCACTGAACTAACCTTACCCTTAGCTCAGCAAAACCCTGTATGTCTGAACCTGTACCAAGTTCATCCTCCACATACAACAACAAGATAATGTTGCGACCATCATCCCCCTGGTAAGACAAACACAATGGTTATACTGACATTGACTAAAGCCCTGATTTGTCATCCACCTAGTACCACCTATCAGTCCTATCCCACTGTCCTGCAGCTCCCTCAAGACCATATGCCTGGTCTTCCATCTCGCGTGTCCGTTCACTCTATTCTTCAACTAAGGAATCCATTCGTCTCTGTGCTTTCACACCGGCTGGCAACCCTACCAAAACTCCCATTTGGTTCTGCATCATATCCCTGCCATGCTCCCACCTGTTTCCTGGATCCTTCCTGCTCTACAATCAACAACGAGTATAAAGAAGAGGAACAATGAATTTGAGGGCCTAATTACGTCTTCAGTCCTTTGTATGGGTGTTTGAGACTCCTTGAAAGCATGATGTCCAATCAAAATCCGTTATAGTGACCATCCTTGATCACTCCACAGTTTGCATCCGACCGACGTCGGTTCCCATGCGTCTGTCCCTAACTACCAAATCTGTCGACGTCGATGTCCTTCTTGCCGACATCGGTCCTCCTGATCGACGTCGGTCTTACCTACTGCCCGACATCACCAGCTTTGGTCTGCACATGACTGACATCGGCACTTGTCTGTTCGACGCCGATTCCTCCTGACCAACGCCGGTACCTGTGTTCACCTGTGAGTGATGAATTTTTACCCGCGAGCTCCTATGAGTCAAAACCCATGTCCAAACTGCTCTGCTCAGAAGTATCCAGCACCATCCACTGGTTTCTATATGCCATCTCCTCCATAAACACCAAGGCTTTCCAGTTCTTAAGCCTGTCAAATATATCTATCTTCCGCTTAAGAACATGCATCTCCTTCCTACTCATGTGACCAAGCCTATGAAGCCACGTCTCCACAATAGAAGAAGAATCAGTAATATAAACAAGTAGATAAAGAGTACCTATTTTCTTACTACCAGCTAATTCAAGTGCATCCACTGTGAGAGTTCTTGTGCATCTCTCATCACCCAATCTTTTTGAAGAAATTAGCCATATCTCCAAACCTGAGACCTGCATGACCTTCATCAACACCTGTGTGTTGGCCGCCTACAATTTCAACTTCACTTCCCCTTTGCCAATTCTTTGGCAAGGCTCACCAGCTCCTCTACCTGGGGCTGCATGGAAAGAGGCAACCGAATCTATTAACCAAGATTCAACTTTATCCAAGAAACCTCCCAAAGCATCCTATGCAACATAACCTGCAACATCTGCTTCTTCAGTTTCTTCATGCTGATCTTCCATAAACCAACAATATTCTTTTACCTGCTCTTTCTTTCCATGGGACCGTAAGTGACCATCTGTGCTTTTCAACTCCTCCATTCTTAGCTTACTTTCATCTGCCATTGCTCTACTCCCACTCAATCAGAAACCCCTGAGAGTGACCTGTAACCAAACACAAACCCTGCTTCCTTCAACCTTGGCTCTGATACCACTTGTCAGGATATGAAACACCGAAAGCACACAATTGATTACCAAACCAAGCAACTTAATATGCAAAAATTAACCAGAATCACAAGTAACTAGAATTCAGAAATAACACATGATATGAGAGACAATACACAACTTGTATTAAAACTCTTGCAGAAAAGAATACAATAAAGAAGATGCCACTTCTTCTCCACCACCTCTTCAGAGGTTTCCCACACCTCAAGTGAATAGTAATTCTCTCCTCAAAGCTCTCTCTCTCAAGTCCCAACACACAACTCAAACATAGAGTTGGTGTTCACCTCCAGTGCTCCACGCACTCCACAAGTACTCAAGGTACTTCAAGTAGATCTCCCATGAACCTGCAATAACCTGCAATTCAACAGACCATACTTATGGAAGGAACTCCCTTGCCTTCTTCTCTGCTCTATCTGAGTACACACCTGTACTCCAAGTAGATCCTGCCTGATTCTACTCCCTATTGTGTTGCTATCTTCTCTGATCTTGCACACCTACAAATCAACCTGGTTCTGCACACCTGTGAACCTTGACCTTGCACACACATACACCTACATATCAATGATCTTACTTACCATGTAGATATCCTATAAAGGCCATGCTCACCTGATGACCAATATCATACATACATGAAGAACCCTACTGATTCTCCAATCCAACACCCACACTTGGTACTGTGGCACTAGGAGGAACGCACCATTGCTCTACCTCTCTCTAAAGGAGTTGTTTGCTCTCTTACTCCCTAGGACTAGTTTCCAATACAACCATGAGTCTATTATATAGATCTCATCTAAGCAATAATTAGACATCTAATTACAATAATTAGATCCATAGTTATGAGTCTAAAATTGGCTCTCATCATGTAAACACTTGGTTCGTTAGCTAACTGCCCGTAACATCTGCAGTCCAAACCACACAGGTGACCGACATCGGTCCCTGTCTACCTGGGAGGTGTCGACATCAGCCGACTACTGACCGACGTCGGTTGCCTTCTTGTCTAATCCTATCGACGTCAGTTGGCTTGACCGACACTGGCATCAGTGACACTCTGTAACTCTTCTTCAACCTCCCCAATGTCTGCATCAGTGAAGCTTTTAGCTCCACAACCTAACAATCTCCCACTTGGAGATAAACAGCTGCACTGTACCTATACCTATACTCCATCTAATCTATTTCCTGGTTTGTATCCCTCTTCAAGCTCAATCTTGAAGACAACCCACCACACATCCCGTGGTGTACCTCCTATCATCCGAGTACCCTACCACATCCAAACCTACAAACACATGTAGTGAAGTCCTGACCCTGCATGTATACCTGCTACTGGTCCCTCTCAAATACCTGAGAACCCACTTCCCTAAATTGGCTCCAAACTCTCTGACAGCTCCCACTACTTGGGAAAACTCAGGTCTATACCAGACCTCATGAGATTTTGGACACTGCACCTGTCCAACCCTTAGCATGCTCCAGCTCTGCATCCTGAACCTCGCTAACACTTGATTCACATTAGCTCCCACTGGAGACACAATCAACCTTTGATCTCCATGTCTCCCATGTCAAAGAATTTCACTGCTCCAAACTCCTCATGACATGCCACTGAACTAACCTTACCCTTAGCTCAGCAAAACCCTATATGTATGAACCTGTACCAAGTTCATCCTCCACATACAGCAATAGGATAATGTTGTGACCATCATCCCCCTGGTAAGACAAACACAATGGTTATAATGACATTGACTAAAGCCTTGCTTTTTCATCCACCTGGTACCACCTATCAGTCCTGTCACACTATCCTGCAGCTCCCTCAAGACCATATGCCTGGTCTTCCATCTCACGTGTCCGTTCACTCTATTCTTCAACTAAGGAATCCATTCGTCTCTGTGCTTTCGCACCGGCTAGCAACCCTACCAAAACTCTTGTTTGGTTCTACATCATATCCCTGCCATGCTCCCACCTATTTCTTGGATCCTTCCTGCTCTACAATTAACAACGAGTATAAAGAAGAGGAACAACAAATTTGAGAGCCTACTTACGTCTTCAGTCCTCCATATGGGTGTTTGAGACTCCTTGACAGCGTGTTGTCCACCCAAAATCCGTTATATTGACCAACCTCGGTCACTCCACAGTCTGCATCCGATGGACGTCGGTTCCCATGCATCTGTCCCTGACTACCGACTCTACCGACATCGGTGTCCCTGTTGCCGATGTCGGTCCTCCTGACCGACGTCGGTCTTACCTATTACCTGACATCACCGAATTTGGTCTGCACATGACTGACATCGGCACCTGTCTATTTGACGTCGGTTCCTCCTAACCGATGTTGGTACTTGTGTTCGCCTGTGAGTGATGAATTTTTACCTGCGAGCTCCTTTGAATCAAAACCCATGTCCAAACTGCTCTACTCAGAAGTATCCAGCACCATCCACTGGTTTCTATCTGCCATCTCCTCCATAAACACCAAGGCTTTCCAGTTCTTAACCCTATCAAATATATCTATCTTCCTCTTAAGAACATGCATCTCTTTCCTGCTCATGTGACCAAGCCTACGAAGCCACGTCTCTGCAACAAAAGAAGAATCAGTAATATAAACAAGTAGATAAAGAGTACCTATTTTCTTACCACCAGCTAATTTAAGTGCATCCACTGTGAGAGTTCTTGTGCATCTCTCATCACCCAATCTTTTTGAAGAAATTAGCCATATCTCCAAACCTGGGACCTGCATGACCTTCATCAACACCTGTGTGTTGTCTGCCTGCAATTTCAGCTTCACTTCCCCTTTGCCAATTATTTGGCAAGGCTCACCAGCTCCTCTACCTAGGGCTGCATGGAAAGAGGCAACTAAATCTATTAACCAAGATTCAACTTTATCCAAGAAACCTCCCATAGCATCCCGTGCAACATAACCTGCAACATTTGCTTCTTCAGTTTCTTCATGCTGATCTTCCACAAACCAACAATATTCTTTTACCTGCTCTTTCTTTCCATGGGACCGTAAGTGACCATCTGTGCTTTTCAACTCCTCCATTCTTAGCTTACTTTCATCTGCCATTGCTCTACTCCCACTCAATCAAAAAACCCCTGAGAGTGACCTGTAACCAAACACAAACCCTGCTTCCTGCAACCTTGGCTCTGATACCACTTGTCAGGATATGAAAAATCGGAAGCACACAATTGATTACCAAACCAAGCAACTTAATATGCAAAAATTAACCAGAATCACAAGTAACTAGAATTTAGAAATAACACATGATATGAGAGACAATACACAACTTGTATTAAAACTCTTGCAGAAAAGAATACAATAAAGAAGATGCCACTTCTTCTCCACCACCTCTTCAGAGGTTTCCCACACCTCAAGTGAACAGTAATTCTCTCCTCAAAGCTCTCTCTCTCAGGTCCCAACACACAACTCAAACATAGAGTTGGTGTTCACCTCCAGTGCTCCATGCACACCACAAGTGCTCCACACACTCCAAAAGTACTCAAGGTACTTCAAGTAGATCTCCCATGAACCTACAACAACCTGAAATTCAACATACCATACTTATGGAAGGAACTCCCTTGCCTTCCTCTTTGCTCTATTTGAGTACACACCTGTACTCCAAGTAGATCTTGCTTGATTTTTCTCCCTGTTGTGTTGTTGTCTTATCTGATCTTGCACACTTGCAAATCAACCTAGTTCTTCACACTTGTGAACCTTGACCTTGCACACACATACACCTGCATATCAATGATCTTACTTACCATGTAGATATCCTATAAAGGCCATGCTCACCTGATGACCAAGATCATACATACATGAAGAACCCTACTGATTCTCCAATCCAACACCCACACTTGGTACTGTGGCACTAGGAGGAACGCACAATTGCTCTACCTCTCTCTAAAGGAGCTGTTTGCTCTCTTACTCCCTAGGACTAGTTTCCAATACAACCATGAGTCTATTATATATATCTCATCCAAACAATAATTAGACATCTAATTACAATAATTAGATCCACAGCTATGAGTCTAAAATTGGCTCTCATCATGCAAACACTTGGTTCGTTAGCTAACTGCCCGTAACATCTGCAGTCCAAACCACACAGGTGACCGACATCGGTCCCTGTCTACCTGGGGGGTGCCGACATCGGCTGACTATTGACCGACGTCGATTACCTTCTTGTCTAATCCTGTCGACGTCAGTTGGCCTGACCGACACTGGCATCAGTGACACTCCATAACTCTTCTGCAACCTCCCCAATGTCTGCATCAGTGAAGCTTTTAGCTCCATAACCTAACAATCTCCCACTTGGAGATAAACAGCTGCACTGTACCTATACCTATACTCCATCTAATCTGTTTCCTGGTTTGTATCCCTCTTCAAGCTCAATCTTGAAGACAACCCACCACACATCCCATGGTGTACCTCCTATCATCCGAGTACCTTGCCACATCCAAACCTACAAACACATGTAGTGAAGTCCTGACCCTGCATGTATACCTGCTACTGGTCCCTCTCAAATACCTGAGAACCCACTTCCCTAAATTGGCTCCTAACTCTCTGATAGCTCCCACTGCTTTGGAAAACTCAGGTCTATACCAGACCTCATGTGATTTCGGACACTGTACCTGTCCAGCCCTTAGTGTGCTCCAGCTCTGCATCCTGAACCTCGCCAACACCTGATTCACATTAGCTCCCACTGGAGACAAAATCAACCTTTGATCTCCATGTCTCCCATGTCAAATAATTTCACTGCTCCAAACTCCTCATGACATGCCACTGAACTAACCTTACCCTTAGCTCAGCAAAACCCTGTATGTATGAACCTGTACCAAGTTCATCCTCCACATACAGCAACAGGATAATGTTTTGACCATCATCCCCCTGGTAAGACAAACACAATGGTTATAATGACATTGACTAAAGCCTTGCTTTGTCATCCACCTGGTACCACCTGTCAGTCCTGTCCCACTGTCCTACAGCTCCCTCAAGACCATATGCCTGGTCTTCCATCTCACGTGTCCGTTCACTCTATTCTTCAACTAAGGAATCCATTCGTCTCTATGCTTTCACACCAGCTAGCAACCCTACCAAAACTCCTATTTGGTTCTACATCATATCCCTGCCATGCTCCCACCTATTTCCTGGATCCTTCCTGCTCTACAATTAACAACGAGTATAAAGAAGAGGAACAACAAATTTGAGAGCCTACTTACGTCTTCAGTCCTCTATATGGGTGTTTGAGACTCCTTGACAGCGTGTTGTCCACCCAAAATCTGTTATAGTGACCGACCTCAGTCACTCCAGAGTCTGCATCCGATGGACGTCGATTCCCATGCATCTGTCCCTGACTACCGACTCTACCGATGTCGGTGTCCCTATTGCCGACGTCGATCTTCCTGACCGATGTCAGTCTTACCTACTGCCTGACATCACCAACTTCGGTCTGCACATGACTGACATCAGCACCTATCTATTTGACATCGGTTCCTCCTAACTGACGTCGGTACTTGTGTTCGCCTGTGAGTGATGAATTTTTACCTGCGAGCTCCTTTGAATCAAAACCCATGTCCAAACTGCTCTACTCAGAAGTATCCAGCACCATCCACTGGTTTCTATCCACCATCTCCTCCATAAACACCAAGGCTTTCCAGTTCTTAACCCTGTCAAATATATCTGTCTTCCACTTAAGAACATGCATCTCCTTCCTACTCATGTGACCAAGCCTATGAAGCCACATCTCCGCAACAGAAGAAGAATCAGTAATATAAACAAGTAGATAAAGAGTACCTATTTTCTTACCACCAGCTAATTCAAGTGCATCCACTGTGAGAGTTCTTGTGCATCTCTCATCACCCAATCTTTTTGAAGAAATTAGCCATATCTCCAAACTTAGGACCTGCATGAGCTTCATCAACACCTGTGTGTTGGCTACCTGCAATTTTAGCTTCACTTCCCCTTTGCCAATTCTTTGGCAAGGCTCACCAGCTCCTCTACCTAGGGCTACATGGAAAGAGGCAACTGAATCTATTAACCAAGATTCAACTTTATGAAAGAAACCTCCCAGAGCATCCTGTGCAACATAACCTACAACATCTGCTTCTTCAGTTTCTTCATGCTGATCTTCCAAAAACCAACAATATTATTTTACCTACTCTTTCTTTCCATGGGACCGTAAGTGACCATCTATGCTTTTCAACTCCTCTATTCTTAGCTTACTTTCATCTACCATTGCTCTACTCCCACTCAATCAGAAACCCCTGAGAGTGACCTGTAACCAAACACAAACCCTGCTTCCTGCAACCTTGGCTCTGATACCACTTGTCAGGATATGAAACACCAGAAGCACACAATTGATTACCAAACCAAGCAACTTAATATGCGTAAATTAACCAGAATCACAAGTAAATATAATTCAAAAATAACACATGATATGAGAGACAATACACAACTTGTATTAAAACTCTTGAAGAAAAGAATACAATAAAGAAGATGTCACTTCTTCTCCACCACCTCTTCAAAGGTTTCCCACACCTCAAGTGAATAGTAATTCTCTCCTCAAAGCTCTCTCTCTCAAGTCCCAACACACAACTCAAACACATAGTTGGTGTTCACCTCCAGTGCTCCACGCACACCACAAGTGCTCCACGCACTCCATAAGTACTTAAGGTACTTCAAGTAGATCTCCCATGAACCTGCAACAACTTGCAATTCAACAGAACATACTTATGGAAGGAACTCCCTTGCCTTCCTCTCTGCTCTATCTGAGTACACACCTGTACTCCAAGTAGATCCTACCTAATTCTGCTCCCTGTTGTGTTACTGTCCTATCTGATCTTGCACACCTGCAAATCAACCTGGTTCTGCACACCTGTGAACCTTGACCTTGCACACACATACACCTGCATATCAATGATCTTACTTACCATGTAGATCTCCTATAAAGGCCATGCTCACCTGATGACCAAGATCATACATACATGAAGAACCCTGCTGATTCTCCAATCCAACACCCACACCTGGTACTGTGGCACTAGGAGGAACGCACCATTGCTCTACCTCTCTCTGAAGGAGCTGTTTGCTCTCTTACTCCCTAGCACTAGTTTCCAATACAACCATGAGTCTATTATATAGATCTCATCCAAACAATAATTAGACATCTAATTACAATAATTAGATCCATAGCTATGAGTCTAAAATTAGCTCTCATCATGTAAACACTTGGTTCTTTAGCTAACTGCCCGTAACATCCACAGTTCAAACCACACAGGTGACCGACATCGGTCCCTCTCTACCTGGTGGGTGCCGACGTCGGCCGACTACTGACCGACGTCGGTTGCCTTCTTGTCTAATCCTGCCGACGTCGGTTGGCCTGACCGATGCTGGCGTCAGTGACACTCTGCAACTCTTCTGCAACCTCCTCCATGTCTGCATCAGTGAAGCTTTTAGCTCCATAACCTAACATGATTGATCCTAATATAGGCTACATACTTTAAAAATCTACTAGAATAAGGGCAAAAGCTACAAAGCTTAGAATTAGAAGAAATAGAAGAGCATTGCTCTAGAGAAAGGAAATAATAATGTGACCCATTAGATCAGATTTTAATGGTTGATAAATCATTTTTTCCATAGTATGGCTGATTTTTATCATTGATAATTGATTATGCTCTAGTAGGGATGATTTAATTTGAAAATTAGTTTAAATGTTGTGCCCTAAGAGAGAAAATTGGTAGGCATAGCTTAAAGATATAACCTATTACATAGATAAAATATGAGAAAGTGAAAACATATATGAAAGGGTCTAATGACTAAATAATCCACCACAAAATTAGCATATGAGGATGCACAAAGGCATGAAAGAGATGAATAGAATAATAAAGATGGTTGAGTTGATCTAAGATATGCCATGTATTTAAGCACTACCTACATAGTTTAGATGGACCTCAAGCCAATGTAGTTCACACAGAAGTGGGAGAAAATGGAATGAGGAATGAAGAATAGAATAAAAATGGACCACTATTTGATTAGACTCTAATGTCAAGAGATGCACATCTTTCATAGAGTCTGGTGTGTAAGCCATCGGTGAACTTGAGAGCTGATCTTTAGAGTTGCATTGATTTTAAGACTTGGATCCAAAGCACTTGGTTCTTACTATAGAAAAAATGAAATTATGCATCATAAACATGAGTAACCTATAATGACATTGTATTTCAATTATGGTGAGCTAGTTCAAATGTGAATATTTATAACTAAGGATAATGATAGAAACTATCAAGACTAGAGTTACAACTATTTACATTTAAACCAAAACAAATATAAAAACAATACACAAATATAACCTAACTTAAAATCAAGATGTGGAAAATTAGGATTTAAGTAGGAATAATAATTTATGAAAGTAAAGAAATAACAACTTAATAAACAACATGAACATAAGATATGAATAATAAAGATCCATGTATATGATCAAGTAATACCTAAAAAACAAAATAAAAGAATAAGACAAAATAATAATACAAAAGACCAAGAATACAAATGAATAACGAAAAAGGAATGAAAAATAAAAACAAACAAAATAAAAGAAGAGATAAGGAAGAAATCAAAACAACAATAAAAAAATCAAACAAATAAACACACAATCAAGAATTAGTCAAAATGTTAATGTTACGATGTTAGTGAAATCAAAAAATAATTTTCCATGCATGTGTAGTAGAGGCATTACTTTCTACCACATGATAATGAGAACAAAAGACACAAAGTTACTCCTAATTGATATGGAAACAACAAGACAAAACAAAATGTGGGAAAATAAGAAAAGGAAGGGGGTGGCCAAGTTGATTCCATATGTATAAAGACAATTGGATGCTTCCTACATAGTTCCATGGACATGAGATCTAAAATGAACTCTAGGCCAAATGTAGTTCTCCCAAGAAACATGATAGAAGATAAGTGATGATAAGAAGACAAGATTGATGTTGTAGAGGAAATAAGGAAATTGGCTTACAAAATGGAAACAACATTCAAATCAGAGCTCAGAAAATGGAGAGAGTTTGGAGATCATAATATACAAAAGTGCAAGACAATATTTTTATTTGTTTTGTCAATCATTTTCAAATGTTTTTGGGTTTTTGGGATAAGCAATATAAATGAAATATTAACAAAATGTCTAGGGAACTACCTAGTTGAGATGATGCACATCCATAGGTAAGAGTTCAATCCATAGTTAGGTCAGCTGCAATGGCCCATGATTGTAAATCAATGAGAGTGAGAGAAAAGAGGGACTGAGTTGACCTCAACATGAATCAAGCATGGCCTACATAATCTCATTAGGACCTTAAGTCATTGTGGTTCTACCCACATAAAAGTCAATGAAAAATTGACTAGGTCACAATAATTTCTCAAATTTGAGCCAAATGACAAGGCAAATGATAATAGTAATGACCAGGTGATTTGATAATGCATGATAAAAAAGGCATTGTACCTAATTTTCATATAGGTGGTTATAATTAGGAAACAATGTCATAATACTAATCTACCCAAAGGTAGTTATAATTAGTGGTACTAAATAGAATATTAATTTTTCCATAGGTAGTTATAATCAGTGGAAACAAATAAAATGTAAATGAAAGATAACTTTCCAGATTGACTATCACACTACTTCCATAGACTACCATTTAAGCATAGAATTTTAAAAGCTACTAAAACTAGATCAAAATACCCTCGTAATAAGTGCATGAAGAACCAAAGGAACCAATGATCAAAATAGGGTAAGCAGGATGGATAAAAATAGGTGTTGGTCAATAGTAAAATAATGGTGTGATAAAATGGTATAAAGAAAATGATCAGAGGGAAATTGGATATAATGGTAATAGGGTTATCCCTAAATGATTATTGCCTCATAAAATGGTGAGAGCATGGCTTAGGTTGCTCACAAAATTATGAGAGCATTCAAACTTAAAAATTGCTTGCAAAATGGAGAGAGCATGGCTGTGGTGACTGAGCTAACCTCAATATAAATTGAGTGTTTCCTACATAGTCCCAAATAACCTCAATTTAATGTAGATCAACAACAAGATAAATGGAACATAATGGTATAAGATGCCTAGAATTAAATGGTCTATAGGGTTGACCTAAAGAGACAAGGCAAGGAAAATGGCAAATGGAAAATGGTTCCACTACTCTTGTTGATGTGGAGATGCACGTCTTAGTCAACATATGAGATAATTAGGATAATCAATCATAAAAATTGTTAACCAACACCTCATCTAAATAGTTGATCTAACATGAACCTAATATAGATTTGGACTCTAGTAATGTTGTTGTGATCCTCATTGGTCTTTGATTTTATTTCCTTAAAACATCAAAACAAGATATATTTATAGCCTCTATAAAGGAAAGTGTATCCAAAGATGGTAAATAATGTTAGGCATAGTATAAATGGTACATTGAAAATATGGATGATAATGGAATGTGTAATGATTAGGAACTAAATGAAGATTGGTATTTTCAGGCACACACATTTTTTTTGATTCTAAATTTGACATAATTTTGGTTATGGTAGGGCCAAAGACTTTTAAATATGCTCTCAATAGGACCACAAGATTTATTTCTTGTTTAGTCTTGAGAGTAGTTATCATTTGATTATGTTATATATTTGAAGTTATACTTATTTGATCCTTGGTAATGTCTTCATCAAATAGTGAAGAAATTTTGTGCTTAGCTATTGGCACCTTGATGAGGTTTTTACCAATGAATTTGTCTTTATCATCCCATATCACTTCCAAAAATGTTTCCCTAAGAGATGTTAACATTTTAATTTAATTGTATTCTATCACCTTTGAAAATGTTTCACTAAGTCTGAGTCAAGGGACTCTAAATTTGATGTTGAGACTGACGGTAATTCTTCTTCTAATGTTAAATTTGATGTTAGTTCAGAAAGAGAACCTAACTCTAATTTTGAGTCTTCATCTAATGACAAATATGATGTCAATTCAGAAAGGGAACCTAACTTCAATGTTGATTCTTTATCTGATGTGGATGTTTCTATCATTATGTCTTGTTGAATGCTTGGTTTTGGACAAGTAATGGCCTATGATGACATAATTATCTCTTTCAAAATTGATTCATCTAGGAAAGGTTTAACATATATTGGAAAATCTAGGTGAAGCCCCTCAAAGAGAGGGAACCATTCAAGAGGTGACTTGACAAAAACTATTTTATCAAAATGAGACTCCTCAATGAGTGGAAAAAGATCAAGAGATAACTCCATAGAGATTTCTTGTTAAAGGGATGAGGCTCTTTAAAAATTGGACAATGGTCAAGGTAATGATTTTCCCAAAGGTGATTATAATCATTAAGAAGTAACTCAACAAAGACTAGCTTGTCAGAGTGAGAGTCCTTGACAATAGGTAAAATATCAATAGGTGATTCATCATAGGTTGACTCATCACAAATGGGTTTTTCAAAAATAACATTGAGGTCTTGGTTTATAATTAGTTTCAAAATATCAACTTTGAACACATTTTGGTCCTCACAAGATGGTTCTTGAATAAGTAATGGTTTTTGTTGAGGCTTGAAGATTGACTTCAATTTTATAAAGTAGGGAATAATTGGCTCAGGGTGAACAATGTTTTGTGGTTTAAAAATTAGAGTATTGAAGAAGGGATCAATAAATATTGGTTCATCTAATTAATGTTTTTCAAAAATAAGTTCAATAAATATAATTGTTGGGCCTAAAATGTTAACCTTCAGGCATTACATAGCTTGATTTCTGGCACAAACTAAAGGAGGATAACCTAAAATGGTAATATTCACACATTTCAGACCTTTATTACTCTCACAAGCTCAAGGAGGATAACCTAAAATGGTAACCTTCAAGTATTATAGAGTGTGATTACTCACACAAGTTAAAGGAGGAAAACCTAGAATAGTAACCTTTAAGCAAAATGTGAAAATTTAAGGGGAAGGATGAGGATGACATGTAAAAATTAGCATGGATTAGATTGGTATTAATTAAATAATCCCAAATAGGGTGACATCCTTGAATAAGATAGAGTATCCATGTTTGCCATAAAAGTGCTCTTGCTCATAACTAGATCCACAAGAGACTGTAATGTGAGTATACCCATGTGTCATGTCTAGAATATTATTCTTTATAGTTACTAATATTTATAAAATGTTTTACAAATGTTAACAAGGTGTGATTTTATTTTTTTCAAACAAGTGACAAGGCAAAAGAGACTATAATAAAGAGAAGTGGCATAGTACCACACAATTAAATGAAATGGCCACAAAATTACTCAACTTTGGTAAGTTTAAATCATCAAATTGGAAGAGGGTATGATAAGTATGAAACCTAAAGTTGTAGATAGCATAATAAACTTAGGTTTAAGGATACGTCAATACCATAAAAACTAGGTATAACTTTGACGAGTTACGACTAGAAAATTAGAAGAAAGTTTTTCTAATGAGGAAAGTAATAATGCGAACTAAGAAACTCAAGATGTGAAAACACATAATAACTCCTAGGTATAAACATAAAACCAAACGAGCAACACAATGCCACCACATGGTAATAGCTAGTAGAATTGGTTCTAGAACTTAGAGCATAAGATAACCTAAGTTCACAATGATCAAATGATGATGAGTCTATAAAATGACCTTTAACCCAAATGGGAAATCATACCCAAGTTAACTCAAACCAAGGGCAAATGATAAACCAATTAAAACCTTGGCCTAGAACTTAGAAAGGTGAGATTTTGAATTTGAATTAAAAAGTGAAGGACTTAAATATTTTTTAAAAATGGTTTAGACTCAAATGGGAAACATAACAACACTATTTAGATAAGACAAACATAATGTTTCAAATGAGGATTTGAACAAGGAAAAATATGACTTTGATTTGGTTAATGTAACACCTCATTTTTCAAATAAATTGGTGGATAACAAATGTGTTTGGTTGACATGTTTTGGTTTACAAAAAAAATTTAAACTCTAATACGACCAAACAAGTAAAATAAAAGTGATAAAATACAACTAAGTATAATGTCCAAAGACCTAAACTGATAAGGTTGATTCATATTGTTGAATCCTATCTATATACATATTGTTGGGAGGATTTTAAGTGTTAATGTTAGAAGACAACTAGATATTAAGAGGGGGAGTGAATAAATATATCAATTAAATCTAGTTCTTTCAATACTTTTAATGTATAGTAAAAGATATATGCAAATCACATCAACTATGTAGAGATCACATATACATAAAAATACATGACACAAGATTTATATGTGGAAAACCCAAATGAAAAAACCATAGTGAGAATAACTACTAGAATCTATTGTTCTAATCTAGCCTCATAGTTTAAAGTCTCATTGATAAACCTCAATGGTTACACATTTAAGGACACCAATCCTAAAGATCCACCAATTCCCTAATTCAAGAGATTCAACTCTAAGGAAGCACCCACTCCCTAATTTGATCACAAAATCAATATATCTAATGGCACCAACCTATTAGATTTCAATATGGATTTGTAACTCCAATTTACAAATCAGATTCATAAATGAATCCAAATCTCTATTCTTGGTTATAGGTCTAATCTACAACTGATCATACTCTGTACATTCTCTTTCTCTCTGATCCTCCCTATTTATCTGGTCTTGTGTTTGGATGTGTCTTTATTTGAAACTCTTTATTTTCTTCACCAACCACTCTGCTCCTCTTTACCCCCTTTGTTTCTGTGTCTTTATGATTTTCTAATTGACACACTACATTGGCTTTTGCTTTCTACCTCTATCTATATTCAACTTGGCTCAATAGCAAATGCAATTGTTCCATTACTCTTTCCTTTGTCTTATATATCATATATATAAACAAATGATCTAGGATTCCATATCTTTTATATGTTCACACTTGGACTGCAACACATCATGACAATTTTGGACTCTAGTTCATTATGACTTAGATTGTAAGTTTCCCATGTCTTGATTCCATGCATCACACCATAATTATAGGTCTTTTTACTATCTATAGCATTTGATGGGTTCAAGTTTTTATGTATATGCTTGTTAATGTATATTTTATCAGTTAGATTGAACAATCTCATTATCTATGTCAATATTCATAGATTTCTTTCATGTCCCTACATGTTTAAATGCTTAACTATTGGTATGAACAAACCTTTAAATATTGATCGTTGATCTTTACTTTGGCACCATGATCCAATGGTCTCTATTTAACTATCTCAAATTTAAACCACATCCATTTAATCAATATATGATAGGCTTATGCTCTCTATTAGATCCTTGTATGATTCCAAACTTTAGCTTTGTCATCTTTAAAATGTGTCTATTGATCTTCTTGATCTGAGCTTCCAAATACCATTTGATCTTCAAATATGAATGACCTTTATCTCTACCTATTAATTAAACATAGAGCACTTTATCCCATCTCACTACTTCATATCTTTGGATCACATTTGCTCCATTGATCTTCTTAAACATGCTCAATATTTAAATTGCCACTATGTTGATAACCATCAATCACTTTGTTCCCTATGGGTCCACTCACTCTGTTGGATCTCCTTTATATGATCATCTACTCACTTTTAGATCTTCTAACAATCCCAATCTTTTTGTTTTCTAAGCTTCAAAGAGAGTGACACTTGGAATTAGTGCATGCCTTTTCCACATTATTTTCAGTTTCCACTATTAAGACACTTGTAAATATTGTATTGTTTATTGGCATTTTAAATTATAACCACTCCATATATTTACTATGTAGGCTCTGTGATTATGACACATGTCACTTAACTCAGAGGTCTTTTTGATAATTTGACTTCATTATGATTCATTGGATTGTCTGCATACGATGAAGTGATAGCTATTGATCAAGATAGGACAAAATATAATGTCTAAGACATAGGAAATTTTAATTCCTTTGATCACTGCTTGAGAAATTAATTTCTAGGTTGAGGGGTTGGCTTCATGATGATGACAAAGGCTGAAGTTATAACTTAAGCTATCAGGTCTAGGATATATCTAGTGAGCATTAAAATAGAAAGTACCTTATGGAACTTTTGAAGGTACCCTTTAGTGCTTCTCAAAGTGTCATTTGGAGCATTAAAGGAACCCTTTAGTTCATATAAAATGACCCTTCAAAATTTTTGTTGTGTGCTTTTTTCCAAAGATAATTTTCTCAAAAATTTTGTTGTGGGATTTTTGGCTAAAGAGACTTAAGAAAATCCCCCAAAACAATTATCTCAAAATAAATGCAAGGTTGAAAAATAGACTAAGTAGGAATACTTAGTAAACTTCTAGTTGAGAGGCAAATTTATGCATTTTTAATATTTATTATACTCATCTGCATGACTTAAAACTTAGACCACAGAAAATAGGCACAAACTTGATTATCATGGTGTTATCATTTCCTTTAGAAACTACCATACACACAAATATTATTATCATCAACCTATGTACTTAGCCATATTTGTCAAGATAAATACATTAACAAAGGCATTCATATGACTATTCTTGTATGTCTATAAACATTAAAAGTACACTCTCAACTCCATGAGGTCTTTGCAACATGTTCATTTAACTCAACATCTTTGTCATTAATGTTTTAATAACTCATTCTTTCTTTGACAATAATGACAATCCTAAGCACATCAATGACTATGTCCAACAATCTCCCCCTTTATCATTGATGGCCAGACACCTTCAAAATGACTTATTACACATTATATCACCATCATTATGATTTCTCCCCCTTTGATATTAATGACAAAGGGTCTCTTTGTTAATGTGTCAACAATTTGATCATTTGGCATTGCTTGTATTAGCTTCTGATGAGTATGAAATAAAGTTATTCATACTGTACTTGTTCCCCTTTATTAGATAAAGTAATTTGTCCAAGAATCTAAAACCATCAACTAATTTTAAAATTTCAAAATCATGCATACCTAAGTTTCCTTTTGTATCTTCTTCTAGGGATTAATAAAGATTCTATTAGACTCCCCCTAGATTCATGCCTTATCACTATGATCTAGTGATGTTTTGTAGGATCCACCACTCCCAAATTCTATCTCAAATACTCAAATGGTTCCTTTGAAAGAGTTTTGGTGAATATGTCTACAATTTGGTCCTTATTTGGTATATATTCCATTGTGACCTCTTGATCTGAAACCTTCTCTCTTAAGAAGTGATACTTGATTGATATGTTCTTAGTTCTAGAATGCATCAGTAATTTTTTGATATATTTATAGCACTTGAATTATCACAAATAATATAAATAGGTGACTTGTGCTCAAACTTGATGTCCTTGAGTGTTTGTTTCATCCATAGGACTTGAGTGCAACATGCCACTATTACTACATACTTTGTTTCTATTGTAGATGGAGTAACTGACTCTTGATTTTTGCTTAGCCATGAAACAAGTCTATTTCTAAGGAAAAATGCACCACCACTAGTGCTTATTCTATAATCTACACTTCCTACCCAATCAGAATTTGTATATGTTATCAAAGTGAAATATTCACTTGTAGGGTAGCATAAGCCATAGTTAATTATGCTCTTTATGTATCTAAAGATCCTTTTCACTACACTGACATGTGACTCTTTAAGAATAGATTGAAATATTACAACTATGCACACAACTTTCATGATATCAGGTCTTGATGAAGTTAGGTATAGTAAGTTACCTATAGTTAATTTGTATATTATCTAATTTGCATCAAGGGACTCATCCTCTTTACTTAGCTTGAATCTAGTTATCATGGGAGTACTAATTAGTTTGTTATCTTCCATTCCAAATTTATTGAGCATTTATTTTGTATACTTGGTTTGGGATATGAATATCCATTCATCAATTTGCGTTATTTATAGATCGAGAAAGAAAGAAAGTTCTCCTAGCATTGAAATCTCAAATTCACTTTGTATTTGTGTAGCAAATTCTTCACACATTTTGTTGTTGCTACCACAAAATATGATGTCATTTACATAAACAAAAATAATTAACATGTGCTCATCTTCTGATTTGAAGTACAAATTATTGCCTACAAATCCTTTATTGAATCCTTTTTGTTTCAAGTTCTAGTCTAATCTTGAATACCAAGATCTAGCCACCTATTTTAGACTATGCAGTGCTTTCTTTAGTCTACATACATAATCTTCTTGTTCAGACAATTGATAATCTTCAGGTTATTTTATGAAGACTTCTTTTTCCAGGTTCCCATTCAAGAAAGCTAACTTGACATCTATTTGATAGACTTTGAAATTTTTATAAATAGAGAATTCTAGAAACATTCTTATAACTTCCAATATAGCAACTAAATAAAATGTTTCCTCAAAATCTATGCCTTCAAATTGTGCATATCCTTTACACAATAGTCTTGCTTTATTTATTATAATAACTCCATCTTCATTAATATTGTTTCTATAGACCCATTTTGTACCTATCACATTCTTGTTTGAGGGTCTTGGAACCAACTACCAGGGTTTATTCTTTTCAATTTGGTTTAGTTCTTCTTCCATTGCTTTAAGCCAATTCTCATCCTTGCTAGTTTAAACATAGCTCTTAGGTTCTAATTCAGACATTATAGAAAAACTTACTTACTCCTTATTCATTGAATCTCTTCTCCTTATTTGAACTCCTTCATTATTATTACCAATTATCTGCTCTTTAGGATGATCCTTTTGAACAAATCTTGGAGGTACCCTTTCATTCATTTCCTCATCATCTTCATTATTTGCTTCTTCTTCAAGATCTAATTCTTCAATGTTGATTTCCTTGTTAGGTTCAACATGTTTAATTCCTTCTTCAACCTTGACATTGATGCACTCCACTATCTTGTCTAGCCTCTTATTGTAACATACATAGTCTTTGCTTTGAGTGGAATAACCAAGAAATATTCTTTCATCACATCTTGATTCAAATTTTCCCATTTTATCTTCCTTTCTTTTGATATAGCATTTGCTTCCAAACACTCTAAAGTATTTAACAAAGGTAGACTTTCCATACCATAGCTCATAAGGAATTTTGTCACTATTTACCCTCAGTTGAACCCTATCTAAGATGTATACTTTTCTTTGGATTAATTCTCTCTAATATCCATCAGGTAACTTGGCCTCCTTTACTATTTTTCTAGACATATCCTTGACTATTATGTTCTTTCTCTTAATAATTCTATTTTGCTATGGAGTCCTTGCTGCATAGTAGTTCCTTTTGATCCCATGATTCTCACAATACTCTATGAATTCATTTGAGGTGAATTCTCTACCTTTATCTAATCTTAATCATTTGATTTTTCATCCAATCTCATTCTCTACCATGGATCTAAAAATCTTTAATCTCTCAAAGGCTTGTGACTTATCCTTCAAAAAGGTTACCCATGTCGTTCTTGAGTAATCATCTATGAACAACATGAAGTATCTCTCTCCTTTTTATCCTCTTGTCTTGATAGGACCACAAAGATCAATATGAACTAATTGTAAAGGATTTGCAGTTACATATTCCTTTTTTTGAAATTTGACCCTTATCTACTTACCTAGTTGGCATTCCTTGTAGGTAGTATCTGTAGGTTTAGTTATCCTGGGCATGTGTCTTACACACTTATTTGAGATTAATTTTATTAGGTTATAAAATTTGACATGACCCATTCTCCTATGCCATAACCAACTCTCATCAATATTATCATGAGGAAACTATTACCATTTACTTCAATAAGATTATAGATGTTGCTTTTAGTCATTTTCACTTTTATAACTATTCTTCTAGATCTCTTTAAATTGTAGCTTTCTACATCAAATGTGACTTTAAACTATTACCATTTACTTCAATAAGATTATAGATGTTTCTTTTAGGCATTTTCACTTTTATAACTATTCTTCAAGATCTCTTTAAATTGCAGCTTTCTACATCAAATGTGACTTTGTATCCATTTCCACACATTTGGTTGACACTTAGTAGATTATGATTTAATCCTTCAACATAAATGACATCATGTGTAGGTAGTTTTCCATCTATGTTCAAGGTTCCTTTACCTTTGATATTTAATGTTGTGTTATCTCCCACGCTGACAAATCCTTCCTTATATTTACTCAATATGGTGAAATTTATCTTGTCACTAGTCATATGCTTTGAGAAACCATTGTTTATCACCCACAAATTCTGATCCTTAGCATGGAGTGTAGTTTGAGAAATCATGGATTGATTTTTTACTCTCCACACATCCTTGGGTTTCTTATATGGGTTCTTCTTAGAGACTTGTGAACCTTTGTTTACACTAGGAGGCATGCCTTCCTTCTTACTCTATATTTTTTATCTTATAAATCTTGTTATACAATGTTTATCTATGTGACCAAAGTTATTACAATTATAGGACATTACATTTTTATCTAATAGAGGAGTGAATGAGTTTCTACTTAAAAAATTTATTCTTCTTGGAGGTAAAAATATACAATCAATATCCCTATGACCAAACTAATTACATATATAATCATAACCATATAAAGATGAGGAGTACTTGGTCATAGCTTTTCTTGGTGTAGTGTGAGGAGCTCTTCTAGAATTTGGCTTCTTCAAGTCTCTCACTTTTGTGTATCCATCTACATCAGCTACCTTTATCTTCTTCTTTTCTTTAAGCTTCTTTTTAGGTTTAGCCTTCTTCACATCAGCTATATTCGAATCTCTCTTTGTGACCTTGCTAGCTTTCTCTTTCATTTCTTTAGATTTTCCTTCTACTTTGAAGCTATCATATAGGTAAGCAAATATACTAGTTGAGGAACTTTTTCCCTTTTCATAACCAAGACCTGATCTCTCTTTTGAGGGCTTTTGAGAGCTGATTAGTTTATCTAAAATGTTTGATCCTCCTCTTAACTTTAGACTTTTATTTAGTTGACCTTTGGCTTTTTAAAAGTTATTTTCTTAAAGCCACTACCTTTGCTTCTAGCTTTATACATTCATTAGTTTTATATTGTATTTCAAGTTTGACTACATCTTCTATTCCATTAGTCTCTTCAATTTTGTCTTTAGACTTGTCATCATCTGATCAAATTTATCAAGACTTTTGGACATTTTCTCAATTTCCTTTTGCCCAAGCTTTTTCTAATTTGAGCTCTCTTTTTTTATCTTGTCAATTTTATCTAAAGCATAGATGATCTCACATTCAAGGTCCACTTTTCTTTCTTCTTCTTCATCTGAGTCTTCAACTTCTTCTTGATCTAGATCTACAAAAGTTGATCCTATTGACATGAATAGGGATTCATTTCCCTTAGCCATAAAAGCACAGTCATGTTCATCATTTGAAATATCATTCTCTTCCATTGAGTCACTATCTTCTTTTGTGTATAAACCTTTATTATTTTTGAATAAGTTATTATTATTGGCATAATAGGGTTTCATAGTTTTTATACTCTCTACTTTCTCAAAGTTATCCCTTTTATTATGAGGGCATTTAGTAGCAAAATGTCCTACTTTGCCATACTTAAAACTTTTAAAGGGTAACTTACCTTTTTAATTTATAGATCCTCACTTCAATCTCATGATAAAGTTGGATTCTTCTTTATCAGTCTCCTCAAATCTAGATGAGGATGCTTCTACTCTTGCTTTCTTGGAAAATTTAAATGTAACTTCTCTCTTAAAGGTGGTTGTCTCTCACATTCTCATCTCATAGACTATGAAGGTCCCAAAATCATCAATAATGAGTTTATCTAGATCTCTTACTTCTTCTATTGTAAATATTTTAGAATCATATCTTGATGGAAATGATCTTAAAACCTTTTTGACAATGATTTACTCTTTAATTTCTTCTCCAAAGCCTTTGTTTGCATTGACTATTTCATCTACATTGAGGAGGTAGTCTGCAATATTTTCCTCTTCATTCATCTTTAAAATATCAAACTTGCCTTTGTAATTTTTTATCTTGGCCTATTTTACCTTGTCATATACTTCATAGATGTTCTTTAGTTTTTTCTAGATATATTAAGCATTTTGATATTGCATCACCTTGATAAACTCTGAGTTTGATAGTCCACAAAGAATAAAATTCCTTACCATAGCATTGCTCTCATATGCCTTCTTGGCATCCTGATTAGTAGGAGTTGTAATAGGGGTTGTATATATATTTACCACAAACATCCATACATCAAAACCTAATGAGAATAAATAAGCTTCCATTTTTATGCTCTAAAATGCATAGTTAGATCCATCAAACAAAGGTGCTTTTTTTGATGAAGATCCTTCTTGACTAGCCATTGTGTTCATAATTCTAAGATTTACTTTAGATGATTAAGATTCTCCTAAGGAACCTTGCTCTGATACCAATTATTTGAACACAACTAGATATTAAGAGGGGGGTGAATTAGTATATCAATTAAATCTAGTTATTTCAATACATTTAATGTAGAGTAAAGGATATATTCAAATCAAATCAACTGTGCATAAATCACACATATAAAAAAAACATGACACAAAATTTATACATAGAAAACCCAAAGGAAAAACCATGGTGAGATTAGTTTCTAGAATATACTATTCTAATCTAGCCTCATAATTTAAAGTCTCACTAACAAACCTCATTGGTTACACATTTAAGGACACCAATCCTAAGGAGACACCAATCCCCTAATTCAAAAGCTACAACTCTAAAGAACCACTCACTCCCTAATTTGAGAACTAAATTAGTTTGTTTGATGACAATAACTTATTAGATTTCAATATAGAGCTACAACTCCAAATTATAAATCAGATTCATACATGAATCCAAATATCTTTTCTTTTGTTATAAGTCTAATCTACAACTGATCATACTCTACACATTCTCTTTGTGCTTTTATTCCTCTCTAATCCTCTCTATTTATCTGGTCCTATTTCTAGATATGTCTCTATTCAACACGCTTTATTTGATTCACCAACCACTCTGCTCCTCTTTGCCCCCTTTGGTTCTGTGTCTTTATGATTTTATAATTGACACACTTCATTAGCTTTTGATTTCTACCTCTATCTATATTCAACTTATCTCAATAGAAAATGAAATTATTCTAACAATCTTTTCCTTTGTCTTCGATATCATATATATAAATAAATGATCCAGGATTCCATATCTTCTATATGTTCACACTTAGACTACAACACATAATGCCAATTCTAGACTCTAGTTCATTATAACTTGGATTGTAAGTTTCCTGCATCTCTATTCCATGTATCACACTATAATTTTAGGTATCTTTACTATCTATAGCATTTTTTGGACACAAGTTTTGATGCATATGCTCATTAATGTAGATTTAATTGATTAATATTATTATTTATGTTGAGATTCATGGATTTATTGCATGTCCCTACAAGTTCTAATGTTTGACCATTGGTATGAATAGACCTTTAAATATTGACCATTGATCTTTAATTTGGCATTACAATATAATGGTCTCTATTTAACTAGATCAAATTTAAATTATGTCCATTCTATCAATCTCTGATATGCTCATGCTCTTTGTTAGATCCTTATACACTTTCAAACTTTGGCTTTGTCATCTTTAAAATGCATCTATTGATATTATTGATTCAAGCTTCTACATGCCATTCAATATTCAAAGATGCATGATCTTTATCTCTTCCTAGTTGTTAAACATCAAAATATTTCTCCTATCTTACTATTTCCTATATATTTAGATCACTTTCACTCCATCATTATTCTCAAACATGTTATATCTTTAACTCACCATTGTGTTGATAACCATCAATCATTTTTTTCCATTTGGGTCCACTCCCTTAATTGGATCTCCTTTATATGATCATCTACTCATTGTCAGATCTTTTAATAAGCCCAATCTTTATGTCTACTAAGCTCTAAAGAGAGTGACACTTGGCATTAGCGCATGCCTTATACACATTGCTATCAATTTATTCTATTTAGAATCTTGGTTATATTGTATTCCCCATTAAACTTTTGAATTAGAATCACTCTATTGATTTACTAAATAGGTTCTATGATTGTGACATATGTCACTTGAATGTTAACTCTGAGGTCCTTTTGACAATTTGACTTCACTGCACTTTGTTGGATCATCTGTGTATGATGAAGTGATAGCTGTTAATCAAGTTAGGACAAAATATAAAGTCTAATACTTAGTAAATATTAAGTCTTTTGATCATTACTCAAGTTGGTAATTGATAGGTTGAGGGACCTATTTCATGGTGATGATAAAGGATTAAGTTATAATTTAAGTTACCGAGTTGATGCTATATCCATTCAACATAGAAATAGAAAGTGCCTTACAGAAATTTTCAAGGCACACTTTGGTGTTTCTCAAAGTATCCTTCATAAAATTAAATTATCCCTTTGGTTCATACAAAATGACCCTTCAAAACTTTTTTTATAGGCTTTCTGTCTTAAGATAATTTCCTCAAAAATTTTGGTGCAGGATTTTTGGCCAAAGAGACTTAAGCAAATTCCTCAAATTAATTCTCCCAAAACACTTTTCCCAAAACAAATGAAAGTTTTAAAGATAGACTAAGTATGAGAACTTATTTAACTTCTAGATGAGAGGCAAATTTATGCATTTATATTATTAGATATACTCATCTGCATGACTTAAAACTTGACCACAAAAAATAGGCACAAACCTAATTATCATGGTGTGATCATTTCCTTCAAAAAATACCATACGTGTAAATATTGTCATCATCAACCTATGTATTTAGTGATATATTTCAAGATAACTATGTGAATAAAGGGATTGATATGAATGTTCCTGTATGCCCATAAACATTCAAAGTACACACTCAGTTCCATGAGATCTATGAAACATGTCCATTCAACTCAACATATTTGTCATTAATGCTTTAATAGCTCATGCTTTCTTTGACATCAATGACAATATTAAGCACATGAATGACTATGTCCAATAGTTAATCCAAAAATAAAAGTGCATGAAGTAGTAGGGTTCTTACACACCCCTTCTCCCAAGAGATTGTATGATGAAATGAAACTTTGGATTACTCGTCCTGCATCAACAATATGTCTATGAAAAGTGGGGTTGTTATAAAACTAAATTTTCAAATGTATAGATGGTCCCAAGTGTGGTTAACACTAAAGATGCCTCACATCAATTGAGTTCATACTAGCTAACTTACTATGCAAATGTCTATTCCTATGAATAATGATTCCATCCATGTACTTCTTAGTGCAATTCCTTGGTTAGCTTAACATGACTTGAGTTTTCATTATGATTGGAGAGGTTAGCTATTCAGGCCCCTAGAAATCATAATATGCGTGCCCTAATTTATATTCCCCACCTTGGAGTAAGGTTGGTATGATGTTGGGAGATGAATCCCTAGGTCATCGCACCCATAAATAACTTGTGAGGAGTCTATAAAATTCCACTCATAATCCAAGTTGCATAAAAAAAATGACCAAGTGAAAAGACTTTAAAGGTTATGTTTAAATCATCCAAACCATGTGGGTTTTGGGGAGAGCCTTAACAACATTATTTTCATGCCTTAGACAAGGCATAATTATAAAGGAAACAGAACATTTGGTCACCCAATTTACCTAAAGGGGATGGGGGAAGAGCATACATGCATCCTTAATATTTTAAAAAGAAAACAAATGTAAAATATCTAACATAAAATAAATAATTGTTTAATTTAATGCACCAAATAGAAGTGTTTGTGAAATTTTTGGCCCCTTGGCCTTAGTTAAAAACTTGTAAAACTTTCAAAAAATCAAAAAATGTAAACACATAGATTCCTTTTAAGTACCAAATGGAAGTTTCTCAAGAGTTAAACATATTCAAATTTAGCACTTTTTCCAGCATTTGACATGTAATATTTAGAGGGCTTAGTCTACTTTGAAGCACATTTATCAATGAGAAAAGTAAGATTTGAAAACTTGATCTTAGGTTTCTCTATTTTTAATACATTTTCATCATTTTGACTCAAAATATTTTGAGAAAATTTAATAATCAAATAAAATGCATTGCCCTATTTAAGGATACATTAGCCTAAATCAACACTTGTAAATGACAAACTTGAACCATTTAGTGCATTTAAGTGATTTTGACCCAAATTGTGCATTTGAGTAAATTTTGAGGAAGATTGACAATTTCAACACAATGGTGTTAGGAATTGGATGTATACACACACAAAAATTTTATCACCATATGGTGGAAAGAGTTAGAGAACATTTCACATAATATTGAAAGAAGATGTCTTGGATAAAAAGAAGAGTATATCCCTTGTGGACAAAATTTACCTATGTTATCTTTTCTTACTAATACTTATTATTATAATATCCAATCCAAGTTACTTCCTACACTAAATAAATTATAAATGGAATGTGCACAACATTTTATGGTTTCACATACTCATCCTCAACCTACTTTTATTCATCAATCCATTCCCATTATTCATCTACAAATTATATTATATTCCTATGTTCAATTTGTTCAAATAAGAAGAGGGAGACCATATTTACCTCCACAACCCAATACTAATACTAAAAATGTTCCTCATTAACCTCCTCCAAGAAAATTTTATTAACCTAAGGGGTATGATCACATTTACCAAGTATACAATACTTCAGCTAAAATTTATATTCTAGATTTATTGAAAAAATCACCAGTTTACAAGGATATTTTATATGTCATGTTACAAGATACCACTCTTCTTATAAAAATATTACCAAATTCATTTGAATTTATCATGCATACCTTCAATTATATTTATAAACATCAATTTTTATAGGGACAATACCCATCTTTGTACGCCCCCCCCACCCATGCATATCATTGAACAAAATCTTTCATTATTCATTAAAATTGAAATACATGAAAAGCTAGTCAAGCATGCATTAGTTGACCATGGATATGGGATAAATATTTATAGCTATTATTTCATACTAAATTGGGTTTCAATAAGGATAATATCCACCAATAAAATCAAAATATATATGTATTTGATATCACTTCAAATTAAATATTGGGAACAATCACATTGTATTTACTACTAAGCCCAAAAATGGTACCTACCATTTTTAAATTAGGGTTAATTTTAGTGGCAAATATTTGCTAATTCATGAATATTCTATTTTTATAAATCTAAATTTATAATTTTTTTGGGGCATTGAAGAGCTTGGAATTACCTAAATTTTCTAGATACAAGTTCATTTTGAAGGTTAGATCACCTACTATTTAAAATAAATTCATTCATATAAATGTTTTTTGCCCGTACCTTGAAAGGTAATCTAGGTACATTTACCTCACATAAAACATGTAGATGATCATATGCATATGTTTAGGATAATATGCATATCTACATATGCTGATGGCCATTCGCATATGCTAACAACCATCTGCATATATTGATGATCATTCACTTATACCGATGGCCATCTGCATATGCTGATGACTATTTGCATATGTTGATGGCCATCCACATATTACTATAGCCATCTACATATTTTGATGGCCATATATAACCTAAAATTACATTTAAAAAATACTTAAAACATAAATATTATTATATATTTATATTCCTCTTGAAAAACTATGCAATTTCAAAAAAAAAATCATCATAATCTGAATCTGTATGCAAAAGTTATGACTTTGGAAAGTTGACTACGTTATAGTGCACTTGCCAATGGATGTATACATAATTATGATGGATTTCCACATGGTGTATATGTCCTTCATAATAATTTAGAGATCCATCATCATCATGTAGACATCTACTGGCAAGTGCACTGTAACCTAGCCAACTTCCTGAGGTTGTAACTTTTGCATATGGACTCAGATTGTGATGATTGTTTTTTGAAATTGTATAATTTTTTTATAGGAATCAAAATATGTAATAATATTTATGTTTAAAGAATTTTTTTATTCATAAAATATTGATTTTTTTGCTCCATCTCTTGATTCACCTGTATAATTGATCACCTTCCAAATTGATTTACCACCGTTGTGAATCTAATTCACCTAGGAACCTCCAAGGAGTTTTTAATATATCTAACTAATATTAACCCTGTTTTCAAGTAATATACAATATACTATAATACAATATTCTATTGGGCTATCCTTGGATTCATGTAATGGAAGCTATACCTTATACATTTGATGGATGCATTAAATTATTAAATGATACACGAGTATACAATTCCGTCTGATGATGCATAGTTTTGTTATTATAAAAAAAATAAATCACAATCCAATAAGGTCTCTATCATACCACATGAATAACCAATTCCAATGGCACAAATGCACACATATAAAGTGTATGAATCAGGTAATACCCCACAAAATGCTTAAATTTCTAAGCAAAGAGAGGAGCCTATCAATAAAACTATTCCAAGAATGTGAATTCTTAAGAAATAGATGAATTTATCAAAGTAGAGATACAAAAAATACCAATTTCCACAGTTAAAATAGATCTTATTTATAAACTACCTTTATCGGTCAATTCAAAAAAATATTTTATAATTGAATATTACTATAGCAATGATGATGAAGATACATGAGAACTAGCAGATGTTCAAATATGAAATCTAAATTTCAATCCCATTGATGAAGATGACTACTTATCTCATTCTTTATTTATATTATTGGAGTGGGTGAATATAGATATATATATATCTTCTATCCAAAGTAAAGGCAAATCACCCATTTCCACATACGTGGATATATAAAATACCTCAAATAACTATAACACTATTTCAAAATCATTTGACTTGAACACTCTAAATACATTGATCACATATCCTAAAGAGAAGGTACAAATGAAACAACTAAATACCCACATAGAGCTACATTCATATATACACTTACCAAAGAAAAATCAAAGTACTTTCAAAAGAGGATTTCTCAATAAATACATTTTAAAACTAGTGTCAATATCTAAATTTGGTCCTAAAAATAAGGTTACAAAAGAGTAAAAAAAGTAAAATTATTCTTATTTATAGCCTCTCATTGGCATCCATAAAAAAATTAGTGGACAAAAATGTAGCAGTTAAAAATGTAGCATGAAAAACATAACAAGGATAAAATGTGGTAAGGAAAAAAAGTAGTGAGGACAAAACATCATAGGAATAAAACATAGTAAAGGATGCGCTCACATAGAAGATGACACAACTTTAAGCTAAAGGTCCAAACTCACAAAATCACATTTTCCTTTGTTATTTTTCTTATAAATTTAGTATATTACTTTTCCACCATGAAATGTTAACTACTATCACCAAAATCAACTAGACAATAAATAAACAATGTGATAATCACTAAATGTCATGAGATTTTTATGACATTACCAATACCATTACATTTTCCTTGCTATGTTTTTTCCTCATGACATTTTTATCATACTATGTTTTTACCGCTACATTTTATATCACTACATTTTTGTCTACTACATTATCAAGACAATCATGTATGGTAAACAATGCAATTATATTATAGTTAATCATATACAAGAAGCTAATATATGTAACCTAAATTTTCTTAGATACCTTGGGTATGATACACAACATATCAACAAAGCTAAAAAACCAAAACATTTCATTGTATCTATCACATTAACAATTAATTTTGGTCCTAAGTCATGTTCAAAATTATTTAACATTGACTCTTGTTAAAAAAAATACAATGCATTACTTGGAAGATCCTAGAAAATATTGATGGGAGATACATTCAACACTAATTATGATTCTCTAACATTTCATTAATATAGTGTAATTATCACCATCCCCTAGGAGAACATAATCACAACACAATAGTATACAATAGGTCATACTCTGATAAAGACATCTAATACAATTATGACTGATAATAAACCATATAATTCCTATGATACAATCTAATGTATTAGATATCTATATAATCAAAATCATATTCAAATATATGGATTATCATAAAATAAATTAGGTGGATATACCCTTAATGGAGGAACTCCATGGGAACTTTCCTCAAATCAAGTAATTGGTTATCTACTTGTACTTTCCTTTATACATAGATTTTTGTTTCCTTGCTAATTATTTTATCCCAAAGCCAAACATCCTTATGTCCATTGAATTTTTTATCACTTTGGGAATTTTTTTCAAACCAATTTTTACAATATAAAAAAGTTATCTTAAAAATGCTTTCAATGCTCATTCTTGCGTACCTACTATACTATGGCTTTCATTACACTTACATGATCACATATAGTCATTTACAGATTTATGATCATGTAAATTATTATATATAAATAATTTGAGCTAAATTTCTATGATTCACTTACACATACATTGGGAGCACATGAATTGCCTTCCTTATTATCACATTATGATTTAACACCTTGTTGAAAATTATTCGAATCCATCCCTTTTCCACTACTTTTGAATCCTTACTTCTTAGAACCTTTTCAAATATTTTAAAATTTCAAATATGAAAAAAATTCAAAATTTTAAAAAATTCAAAAAAAATCATATATCCCAAAACATGCAAAAGTTGAAATATTTTCAAAAATTCAAAATCAGGACCTAAAAATAATTTTCAATTGTTGCTAGCTTATTTATTTACATATGTTATTTATTCTATGTTAGGTAGATAACATATTTAAATTTGCAATACATATTACTTTTTATGAGGTATTTGAGTGTGATACAAGACATAATTTTACATGTTTTCAATATCGAGCTTCACTTATTACCCAATAGCCTTACTAAGTTAGGGGTATATATTTGTTCTTTGTGAATAATTCAATAGGTTGTATCTATCCACAACATTTATACAATGTTTAGCTAAATATCATAAAAATGATTTTTTAATCACTCATACTATACTTGTATCACATGTATATGTTATTTTCTAATAATGACATTGATACATAGGATCAATATAGATTAGTCCCATTTTCTCTATGTTTTTTTCTTATTTTACTACATGATAAGATAATACTTGCTTGATTATTATGTGTGGCCCTTGGCTTTGTGTGTGTATATTATTTAATGTATGGAATCATCATGAGATTTATGTGTGTCCCTTATCATTTTTGGTTTATGAAACATTCACCTATCCCTTTTATGTGGCCTTTGGGCCTTATGTATGAAGTTATATGCAAATTGTGTGACATTATATGACATTGATTGTATGTTAATTGCTAGTTACTATGGTGCCATGATTCATATCATGAATTAATCCTACTATCTAATATTTGGTACCAAGATACATATCATGCACATGTTTATTATACTATTCAATGATATATCAATCTAATACATATTTTATATGCAACTTAATACTATATTCAAATAGTATGAGACAATACATTCAAAATTTCAAATGCTAGTACATGATTCTATCTTTCATATATAATTTATTTTGAGATAAGTGACTTGAAAGCTATATATCTCATCTCAAAATGGGGTCATCATAATGGAATTATCTTGAGACATCAAGTCGTCATGAGAATATTTTAAATTTATGGCACTATACAATTTTTGGAATTGCAACATGATTGAAAATTTTCATATTATGGGGGAATGTGATGTGCAAATGCACTCATTATAATAATTAAAAGCTATATGTTTCAAAAGTTACAAGTTAAAATTGACATTCAATATCAATCAATTACTATATAGGGGGCATTATATTCATTCATGTTCCAGTTACAACATGGAAAATTGTAAAATCTATCAGGTTCATAAGTTTTAAAGTTTAAAAATTTAATTTTTTTTGAGGTTTCAAACAAAATCTAGATTTTTCTATAATTGTGTGATTTATATTAATCTTATAAGTGGGCCACCTTATAGTCTAGTGACACTCAACGTATATGGTTGTAAATTTTATATGTATTGAGCCACATTTAGTGGTTCCACCCTTTCAATTATTTTACAAAATACTCTACATAGTCAAATGAGAGTTGGAAAATAAAATATTTCCAACTCAAGAGATTTCAATAGTTTCCAAATTGAGACTTGATTGCTCTCAATTCATAATAGGTTTAACATTTATTCAAAATGACTCAAAAAATGGGGGAAAACTTGTATACCTTCAAGTTAAATAGAAATTAGATTGCATACTCTTTCATGTGTATACTTTCCTTGCTCTCTTTTCAAAATAAAAATTTCAAGTTTCATATTTTTAACTTTAAAATATGGACAATACCTAATTTCAGTGGCATTGTTGTAGGTTTTTCATTAAGGCTTTTTTATAACTCAAATTTTCACCCTTGAAAGGGTGATTCAATCTATCTCAATTGATATATACAATGGGATTAATCTTAGGTTATGGGTGATCTCTAAATGGATTAAACATCTAGATTATAGGGACAGATCCCCTTGATGTATCATATAGGCTCACAAATCTACACTAATATATTATAAAGAAAAGGGAGAGGGATAATATTAAAGAAACATAAATAGAGAGGTGATACACCAAACTGATTGATTATTACCAACTAGCTACATGTGCACATATAGACCATGAGACTAATCTGAACATACACTACTCTTAATCTAAATCTCTTACATTATCATTTTAATGTGGAAGTTGTGATAGATGTTTAGGCTAAGAGGAATAAACAAGTGGTATAAAATTACACTAATGAATATATAACCACACTCAATCTATATACCTCACTTGAACACTTCAAATGACCTATAATAGAAGATTAAAAACTTTATATAGGTGTTAGGATAGGATAACATGTCAAGGAAGACTAAGAAAATCACTTAACAAGATCAACTATCGATGCATACACACTAAGTAAAATCATAAAAATAGGTAAGACCATTAGTATTATTGATCAAATGCATACACATGAGTAGGGATTCACCATACTTAGGTAGAGGATCCTTTAAAAATCCAAACAATGTTGTATATATATATAAGATAGTGAGAGAGAGTAAGAAAGAGAACATTGGAGAGACTTATGACAAGTGTCATGTCAAACAGAACAAGTTGAAAACAAGAGGAATCTGTAAGTAGGTATTTGTGAAGTGTTATATCAGCATGTGTGTTATTGATCTAATATTTTCTTCATGAGGGGTGGTATAGAGTAATTTTTGACCTTATTGATGACTCATCCACCTCATTATTCAACTGTATATTATTATTTCTAGGAGTTACAAATATTGTTTTGACACATAGCTTCATTTATCATGCTTATTTAGGTCTACCTATACCATCCATGTCCATTACAATGTCTCTTTAAACATAATGAGGATGAGAACTAAACTCAAACATCTCCAAACTACTAAAGACTTGATAGTGATAGTGTAGACACTGCAAATCTCCATTATTAAAATGCCTCAAATCTTGATTTTATTATCATGAATGCAACTTATTTACAAAATGACCTCACTCTACTTTAAAAAAATTATATCAACCCCCTTGGGTACCTCATACACTATCTAACAATCCATTTCACACCTAAGGCCTAAACTTGTCTTCATCTCCTTATAGCCCTCAAACCATATAAAGCTCCTTATCTAGAATGTTCCATAGATGTTCCTAAAAATACATAGATTTGAGTACCCATTTGACTCTTCCTTTTCTGTATCAAATCTTATGATCAAACACTCAAATTAGGTATATATAATACACATTTCTCTCTCTCTATTAGATCTCAATTAAATCTCTAGGCCTAGGAAACTAAGATTTGGATCTACACATCCCTCACACATGTGAAAATTAAAGAAAATGTTTGATTCAATTTTATTAACTCCTAATAATGCTCCAGGTCAAATATAAGGGTTTTAAACCTCATGTAGTTAGGTAAATAAAAAAAGGCTAAAACCCTAGACTAGGTGTATGCTCAGGCCAGAGAGGTAACTAGAATGATTTATCATGAAAATTAATGGGTTTCAATGATTGATAATGGCTTAGTAAGGTTTATACCTATTATGAAATTATTTTTCACCCTTGGAGAGGGTTCTTTAGGATCCCTCCAACTAAGTCACACAATGGGAATAACCTCAGGCTGTGGGTATCCTATAGTGAGGTTGAACCTCTGGATAAGGTTGGTTTCCTTTTGATGGATCACCTAGACTAAAGATTATACTAGGAAAAGGGTTAGAGGGGGTAAAGGGTTACTAATATAGATTAAAAAAAATTATGCACCAAATTTAAATGATACTCATGTATGCTTGAAACTAACACTAGATCAACATAAGATAATGTTTGCTCACACAATATCACAAACTAGCTAATTGCATAAGTATTTCATAAACTAGGCTCACAAAGCAATCAAAGGAGTAAAGAGGAATTTTGAGATTCACACCAAACATATATTAATGGAAGAAAGAATACAAGTTTAGACCTACAACTAGCTTGAAAACACCTAAAAATAGGTAAGGAAGAAGGATGATGGTCATGGAAGAATCTCCTTCACAAAGCCATCATGCACAAGCTTACTAGAGACAAGTTAAAGGAAAGATATAGGTAAACATTTATCTTCTTTATACAAGAGTTGGCTCTTACAAATTATGATAGGGTTTATCCTTTTTAAATTAGAGTCTCCTACTCTTGAAGAGTCTCAATGAGTATATCTAACAATAGGGAATAAAATGGGAGATATAAGAAAAAGGGGAAGAGATAGGATAAGTACACAATCAACATCAATAAATAAGCTAGCACCACCCTTCAATGAATTCCCAACCAATTTTTGATCAAATCAAGATTATTCATCTATCGATAAATTAACCTTCATTTGTCCTAATAGCTTTTGAACCATCTCATTGGTTGCGAAATACATTAGAAGATAAGAAACTATTTTGAAGATGATAAGTCATGATCCTTCCAAGGAGGAAAGATTCGTAAGGCTCTAAAAATGTATTGAATTCTCCACTTACAATATTTCACCACCTAATGTCTCTCTTTGAACTTCTATGCCACCCTCCACTTATTTTATTTATAAGGACAAAATATTCATATCTATGGACCTAATAAAACCATGACTATGTCTGCTTGAAAAAACTGTAGGTACTTATTTGTCAAGGATGTGACCATGTCAAAAGATGAGACACTTTTTAATAATCATAAACCTATCCCTATTCCAAAACTAAACATAAGTTAACTATAGATGAAAAATAATCCCATTTATTAGTTTTCATATAGTCATGATCTCAATGAAAAGCCCATCAGGTTACTTGATTTTTATTAGGCCTAAATAGATCGATTCTATTTCTCAAAAAATGGGGCCTGTAGGTTTTAAATATTCAAACTAGGTTCAATATGTGCTTTAATTATAGCCTTAAAATTTGAAAAATCTTCTATAGGTCAACTTGAATCATATTTGGATCTTAGCTCTGTGCATTTGCCTTCCTAGGTCAATAAAATCCTTTGATCCAACATGTCTGCATATGTAGCATCCTCACCATGTTGTTTAAAATATGACCATAATAAATTTGGGCACAAGTCACCATATTATGCCTCCTGGGACTTGATTAAATTTTATTTATTGATATTTAATTTAGGATTCCTAAATTATGATAATTGACAACCCCACATTCAATCTATGGATCCTACTGTCAGTCTTCATCTGGTTACCACTTTTGTACCACATGGTGACCTCACATGTAATATAGCTCATTAAATTTTTAACCTCATGTGCACCATTGATCTCCTTTGCATGGTTGAATGCATGGCATCAACATTTGATCTATGTGATTGAATGTGCACTATTTATTTGTGAATTTACTATGATCATAATACTTATCAACCCCATATTCAATCTTAAGATCCTATAACTTATTGACTTTGAGCTCATTTTTGATCTTGATTTTCATAATTTAACTCACATTATTGATATTTATTTTCCTATTAAATCTAGCTATTAACCATGTGACATTGATCTATGATCTGATCAAGAAAGATTTTGACACTTGGTAGTACTTCATTCACTCATAGGATCCTTATATCTTGAAATGGAAAACTCATCAAGATACATAATATATAGGGAATGATATTGGAATAAAATACATCATCTCCATGTGATCCTTTGACTTTGAGAGGCCTCTTAGGTATATTTATTAAATGTAAAACCAAACTGACCTATTCATTCCTGTATGATGTGCCACGATAGTGTGGTTTCTCTAGGCTTGTGCTAATCATATTTGGACTCATCAAGGCTCTGATAAAACTTTGAGAATTTGAGTAAACCTAATTTATGCCCCCTATATTATATGAACACCATGTAAACCTATTTGATCCTTTCACTTGTAATTTTAGACCTATTTCTAGACTTGTTTCCCAAAAATGACCAATTTATAGTTTTAGCTTTGTTTAAAGTGTTTTAAGAGCTTAAAAGTGACATGTGGTCCTCATATTCTCTATTTGATTACTTAAACAAAAAAAAACTCTACTTAGCTTCTCACTCCACACTAGGACTTGTAGAATGTTGATCCATCTAGGTGAACTTTTGTATGTAGACCAAAATTGGCCAACATTTCTAGTGACATCTTGGAACTGTATGCTTGTTATGCAACAATCTAGTCCACTTAGCCTATCGATTGGGAATGGAATATCAAATATTATCTCTCAGCTGATATGAAACTAAGACAAGGTTCTCCCTTTATAAAACTTTCTCTTGAAGAAAAAGGACAATAAGAATAAAATAAATATTGTGCCTAAAGCACTTATTAAAGGGAAACACACAACTAAATAGAAATGTGCACTAAGAACTTAGAGGAAAACATGAAAATATACTCTAATATATAAAATGTCTATAAAATATTTTAATATTAAGGATTTAAATGAATTCCATTGATTTGGATGGGTAATACCTCTCCATTTAGCTAGGCAAGCTAAAAAGCATTATGTTGTTTGCATCTATGGATCATGTAAGGACCACTCCACAAGCTATCAAACTTGGTATGGTTCCCTGGCTTGGCCTTATTTGAATCCCACTTGAGGACTAGATCCCCTTATTTAAAGTCCCTTTCTATGGCTCTTTTATCAAAGGCTTTTTTGACTTGTGTTTGGTGAGACTCTAGTGTCTTCATTACAAGGTCCCTGACTTCTTCAAGTTCCATGAGATCTATCATCCTCACACTCATAGGTTCACTCTCCATCAAATCAAGATGATGGGATAACTCCAAAGTAGGGATCTCAAGAGAGATGGTAAATTTGGCTTCCCTCCCATATACAAGGATATATGGTGAGTTTCGAATGGCAACTTTGGGAGTCACTCTATCATCCCATAAGGCTATTCTTAACTTTGTTTGTCACATTCTCTAGTTATCCTCCATAGTGCTCTTGATAATCCTTATCAAGTTCTTATTTTTTGACTCTACCAATCCATTACCTTTGGGGTAGTAATTGGAGGATGTACTTAGGTATATGCCCAACTAAAGTGCTCATTTAATTTTTCTCATACCAAAAAATGCTAAGGCATTATTTGAAATTATTGTTGCTGTTACACTAAACCTCATCACTATATTATCATAGAATTCCAACACTATTGTTTCATTAGATTATTTAAGAAAAATTACTTCTACCCATATGGTGAAGTAGTTAGTAATAGTGATTAACCATTTGTGTCCTCCATTTTAAGATGGATTGATCATTAATATGAATTCCAAGGTCCATTACATGAAGGGTTTTTCCACTTGGATTGGGTTGAGAGGAAGAGCCACCAATATTTGCCTACCAACAAAGAGAGCACATTTTTGACACTTCCTGACCCATGCATATGAATCCTTGAAGATGTTAGTGTAGTAATAACCAAATCTCATCACTTTTTTTGCTATTATCCTTGGAGAAAAATGGCCTCCTAAAGACCCATGATGGAATTGCAAAGAGCTTTGTCACTTGATTATCATCAATACACCTAAGAAGCACCCCATTGAGGTATTTTATGAATATAACCCCATCAACCAATGCATAAGGTATAGAATAAATTATAAAATACCTTATCTTTACCCTATCCATACCTTGAGGGCACTCACTTGATATGAAGAAATATGTCATGTCCTAGAGCTAACTAGTCTGAGGTGGAGATGCATCTTTTTATGAGTTATCTTATGTCACCAAAATAACTTCTTTATCTTCTTGAAGGTCATAAACCATAATCTCACATAAGCCTTTACCTTTCACTAGCTTAGTGACTTTGATCTCCACATCATAATTTTACCTTAGTAATCCAACCAGCTCTCTTCTCATTCAAGTCCTTGTTAAGAAGGAACTCTCTCACTCTAAGACGAGACACCATCAGATAGATTTTGATATTAAATAGAATTGGTCTAAACTTTTTGAAGATTATCAAGGTTATAAGAACTTGATTTTCTATAAAAGTGTACCTTACCTCATATCCTTCAAGCTCTTTACTAAAAAATGCAATTGACTACTCAAGTCCTTTACCATTCTTTTGCATCAGCATTGCTGATATATTGTCAACATTAGCAAAGGTGTACAATATGAAATCCCTTGAGAAATCAGGATTCATGAGTGAGAGTGATTAGATAATGGCTTACTTGATAGCCTCAAAAGTTACGTTACCTTCATTTAACCAAGTGAACACTTGGTTCTTCTTCAACATGATAGTTATGGGTTTGACCAAGTTTTCAAAACTAGGAATAAACCTTCTCACAAAGTTTATTTTCCTAAGGAAACTCTGGAGTCCCTTATTATGCTTGGGTAAGGATAATTCCAATATGGCACTTATTCTATCAAGGTCAATAACTAACCCCTGATTTGAGATAATGTGTCCTAATAATTTTCCTTCATGAAAAAAAAACACACATTTATTGAGATTCAAATAGATTCCATAATCCCTACATCTTTCAAAGATCAATCTCAGGTGATCCAAGTGATCACTAGCCTTCTTAGAGAAAACTATGATTCCATCAAAGCAAACCATCACCATCTAATTTATAAATCCTTGGAAATCCATATCCATTACTCTTTGAAAGGTAGCCTTGGTATTTGACAAGCTAAAAGGTATCTTCTGATAAAAATACGTGCCTAATTTTGAGGTGAAGGTAGTCTTATATTGGACTTCTTCTCTTACCAACACCTAGTTGTATCCTAAATACCCATCTAAAATAGAGAATCATTTTGAGCTAAAAACTATTTGAAGGAGTTTATCTATGGATGGTAAGGGTTAATGATATTTCACAGAGATCATGTTCAAATCCTTGAAGTCAACACATGATTGGATCTCCCCATTCTTCTTCCTTATAGGTACTAGGTTGGATACCCATGAGGAGTACTTGATGGGAAAGATGATCTTGGATTCAATCAACTTAGCCAATTCTTTCCTCATAAGCTCTTCAATTCTAGGGTTGATAGGACTTTAATTCTATTTGATAGGCTTAACATTAGCCTCCAATTCTATAGTGTGTTGGGTTAACTTGGGATCAAAACATCTCAGGTCACTATATTCCCAAGAAAATATGTTTGTATATTCTTTAAAAAGTTCAATGAAATCATGGTTTTCAACCCTAGTGCTTATCTTTCCAATCTTGAGTATCTTGTCCTTGAGGATAAAAAATCTTTCATAATTCTCCTAATCAATTGACATTACTACTTTGTCTTTCCTCATATGGCATCCCTCATGGAAAAAACCTTCAAGTGTGACCATACCTTTAGTAAGTTTTTTAGACCTCAACTGAATAGTTTGATCCTCATATTGATGTTGAAATTTATCTTGGTTTATTGAGGAAAAATTTGCTTCCTACTACTAAAATAAACAATCAATCTACTTGTCACTATCAAAGCCCTACCAATGAGGTTCATTGTTTGGCATTGATGGTATTAACACCACTTTAACATGTGGCTATACTTCAAAAAAATTTAATTCATTTTGGATATCAAATTGAGATCCCATAGCTACCAACCTATCAACATGTTGATTCTGGTTCCTCGGCACTATTTAGATGTTTAAGGCTTCAAATTACTCAAGTATATCCCACACTCTATGCTTTTAAGATTTCATTAAGGGATTATTTATGATATTTTAGCCTCTACCATGATGAACTATCAGCTCACTATCTCCATACACTTGTAACTACTTGATTTCTCTCTTACTAGCCCATTGAAGGCCATGGATAAGGCCCTCATACTCTATTGTATTATAAGAGCAACTGAATTGGAACCTATAAGAAGAGAAATAATTATCATTTGTGGGAGACATTAGAATTTCACCTAAACCTACTCCATGTTTTATCCTTGAGCCATCAAAAAACAATTTCCACTATCCACTAGAGTCTTCTTATGACCTAGTAAGGGATGCCATGAATTCAATCTCCTCATGTAAGAAATAGACTCCCATGTCTCTTTCCTCAACACATTTTAAAGGGTCAATTAACTAATTGTCACTCCATAACTCATCCAAGAACATATCAGGTATTTCTTTAAGATGAGTGTTTAGTTCTTGACCAACCAGGTGGTCATCCTCATCTAAGATGGTATAATTGATGTTTGAGCTATCTAGCCCATAAGGATATATGTGGAATTATTAAATAGGCTTAGCTTTAATGGATAATTTGGTCCTATACCTTGTAATAAAATCCATGTAGGACCAATCTACTGCTAGATAGCCCCAATTTTTGTTCTAAAGTCTCTAGATAAACATAGAGTAAAATGAGAAATCATACCTAGAGTCAACACATCCTAAGCTAATAAAACACAAGGACAAGAATGCAAGGTTATTTTTAGACCTTTGATGATGTTAGATGGTTTGGTGGAAGATCTTTCAAGCTAAAAAATACCTTAGATTGGGGCTCATACTTCAAACCAAGCTAATTTGCAATTGAATTTTGGCATTATTGAAGTACTTGCTCCACTATCTACCATGCAGTTATGTACTAAAGAGTCACCAATGATTAAAAAAATGTATAAGGGAGGAATTTTTACCACCTTATTTTATTACCTTTAATTAGGTCCTTTGGTTGCATTGGTGAGAACCACATTTTCATTACTTGGTGGCTTCTTATAGACATTAATCTTTGCTAATCCTTCTTGAAGGATATCCACATGATTGAGCATAGAAAGCATGTCCCAAATTAAAAAAATCGCATTGTATTTTTTCATTTGTTAAACAATATTGATGGTAAAACCACCAAACTTTGGTTGTGCTTTGGGAACCACAACTATACTTTGAACTTGTGAGTTTTGGGGGACAAAGGTATTTCTTTGGTTCTGATTATTTAGATATATTGGAACCTTTGGAGAAATAGTAGGTTACTTTAGCTTTGATAGTAAATGAGTGATGGTAGGAATATAATTGAATACTTCTTGGTTAGAATCTATATTCCTTATTTTGAACCTTGTATTAGCTACCATTGAAATGTATGCTTGTCTAGAACTAGCCTACTTATTAGATGCATAAAACTCTTCTTGCTCATAATTAATCATTGTAGCACCCAACTGTCTTGGTTATTCACTAGAACTTTGACCTTGTTGAGGATATTTTCGTTTTTGCATCATAGTTACTTATGTGTTCTTATCCATAAGAGCTTTATTGTATCCATAACTAGTAGCTTGATGTCATTGCTCATTGAAAGCCTGATTGAACTTAGCCTTTAGGATAATGGATTGACTAAAAGATTGATTCCAAGGTATGGTATCCTTAAATTCTTTAGAAATGTTGTTATAGGTAGGGACCAAAGTGTTTTAAGTGATTGTAGCATTTGGGTTATAGTTATTTTTCCTAACATAGTTAGGCTATCCTTATCCTTGGCCTTGTCATTGGAAATTTTATTTGTAGGGTGGCATATTGGCTTGATAATATTAATATTGAGGATGATATGTAGCTTGATAAGGTCTATTGAATTTGTATTTATACCTCTTCACATTCACCAATTCATTTCCAAAGGATTGAAAAATGCTCGTAAGCTCTTGGAAATTCTTATTTTCTTGGGAGTCATTAGGTTGACTAGTTGAATATTTTTCCTACTTTGGTGAAAGTATGGTAGTAAGTGTTAGTATAGGAGGAATGATATAAAGGGGAGGAATGGAAACAAGAGGTAGTTGAATCTTAGTAAGTAAAGTCATTGGTGGCCTAGGTGTAAGCTTTCTAATTTTTACTAGACAATTTTTTGCTCTGATTACCACCTCATAAGCATTTGGTAATGTGTTTCCTCCCATGGAAAGAACCATTACTATAGTATCACTATTGAGGGATTTAATATAGTAAAATAAGGCATAATTAGGAGTAGGCCTAATATATATTGGGATCCTATCCCACATTTTTTGAATTTTGGTATTGAATTCTTGCATAACCTCATGAGGAGCCCTCTTGATTACAGTCAAATATTCACTTTTATCTTCAAATCTCTTACACAATGAATCACCTAAATTATCCCATGATGTGATGGAGTTAATAGTAAGGATTATATACCAATCCAAATCTTTTCCTTTGAAATACATGGCTAATAACCTAATAGCTACATTTTCCTCATTAATATTATGAATATTACAAAAATTAGACACATCCATGAAGTATTCAGAAGGGGTTGTATAATGGTCTCCTATGAAATAAGTAACACTTTTAAGAGCTGCTACTAGAATATAATCATATTATTGAAGGTCCAAAGGACTCTTACCATTAAAATCCACAAAAGGAAAAAACCTAGGGGCTACTATGGTAGTGAAAGGGGCTAATAGAGATCTTCTTATAGAGGTAAACTTATAAATTGGTTTAAGAATAAATATTCCTTTATATGGATGTGTATTATCAAATCTTATCTTTTTTACTAAGTTTAAAGGTAATTCAACAAATTCAAAAGGAATACCTCTAGAATATAATCTTATAGTCACCTTTGTCATGAAACATAGATACTACTCTACACCAGAATGTTGATTATTGTTTGGAGTCACTAGATACTATTGCATGAAAGATATAACTACTACAAATTGGTCAAACTAGTATCAAACTTAACCAATCTATCTTCAAATATGGGTCCCACTGAGCATGTTGGAAATTATTATGGTATTAGTTTGCACCCTTGAAGAGGGCTCTTTAGGATCCCTCTAGCTAAGTCACACAATGGGAATAACCTTAGGTTATGGGTATCCTATAATGAGGTTGAACCTCCAAAGAAGGTTGACTTCCTCTTGATGGATCACCTAAACTAAAGATTCTACTAGGAAAAAGGTTATATAGGGGCTATAGGGTTACTAAGAGATATAAAAAGGTGATGCACCAAATTTAAATGATACTCACATATGTTTGAAACTAATACTAGATCAACATAAGATAATGTTTGCTCACACAATCTCACAAACTAGCTAATTGTATAAGTATTTCACAAACTAGGCTCACCAAGCAATTAAAGGAACAAAAAGGAATTATAAGATTCATATTAAACATCCATTAATGGTAGAAAGAGCACAAGTTTAGACCTATAACTAGATTGAAAACACCTAAAAGGAGGTAAGGAAGAAGGACAGTGGTTATGGAATAATATCCTTCATAAATCCATCATGCATAAACTTAAAAGACACAAGTTAAAGGCAAGAGATAGGTAAAAATTAATCTTATTGCTTCAAGAGGTGGTTCTTATAAATTTTCATAGGGTTTAGCCTTATCAAATGAGAGTATCCTATTCTTTAAGAGTATCAATGAATATATCTTACAATGGGGAAGAAAATGTGAGATATATGAGAAAGGGGAAGAGAGAGGAGAAGCACACAATCAACATCAATAAATGAGATTCCACTACCCTTAAATAAATTCCTAACCACTTTTTGATCAAATCAAGACTATTCCTCCATTGAAAAATTTCATTTGTCCTAATAGCCTTTAAACCCTCTCATTAGCTGAAAAATATACTAGAAGACAATAATCTATTTTGAAGATCATGAGTCATGATCCTTCCAAGGAGGAAATATCCTTAAGGCTCTAAAAATGTATTGAATTCTCCACCTAAAATATTCAACCACCAAATCTCTCTATTTAAAATTCTACACCACCCTCCACTTATTTTCTTTATAAGAAAAAAATCTTCATATCTATGGACCTAATAGAGCCATGACTATGTTTGCTTGAAGTGCTTGTAGGTAACTGTTGGTCATAGATGTGACCATGTCAAAGGATGAGACACTTATTTAATAATCACAAAATTATCCCTATCCAAACCTAAAAATAGGTTTACTATAGATGAAAACATATCCCATTTATTATTTTTCTTATAGTCATGATCTCAATGAAAATTCTATCAAGCTACTTAATCTTTATTAGGCCTAAATACACCCACTCTATTTATTAAAAAATGGGGCCTGTAAGTTTTAAATCTTCAAACCAGGTCCAATATAAGCTTGAATGGTAGCCTTTAGATTCAAAAAATATACTCTAGGTCAACTTGAATCATATTTGGATCTTAGCTCTATGCATTTGCCTACCTAGTCTACAAAATCCTTTGATCCAATTTGTTTACCTATGTTGCATCCTCACCACACTGTTTAAAATATGACCATCATAAATTTGGGCATGTGTCACCATATTGTACCTCTTGGGACTTGATTAAATTTGATCTATTGATTTTTGATTTAGGCTTCCTAAATTGTGACACTTATCAACCCCACATTCAATTTGTTGATCCTATTACTATTCTTCACCTGGTTACCACTTTTATGCCATATGATAGCCTCACGTGTAATCTATCCCATTGAATTTTTGAACTCATATGCACTATTGATCTCCTTTTCATGATTAAATGTATAACATTAATATTTGATCTATGTGATCAAATTCACACCATTGATCTATGAATTTGCCATGATCATGGCACTTTTTAGCCTTGCATTCAATCCTAGAATCCTCTAACTTGTTGACCTTAAGCTTGCTATTGATCTTGATTTGTATGATTTAACTCATGTTGTTGATCTTTATGGTCCCACTAAATCAAGTTATTAACCATGTTCCATTGATCTATGATCTGATCAAGCAATATTTTGACACTTGGTATAACTTCATTCACTCTTAAGATCCTTTGAAGATTTGGAATTTGAATGACTATTTCCCATGGCTATAAATTGACATCCCTAAGCATGTCTCACTCTGTTAGTTCAACTTGGAATGCTTATATCTTTAGATATAAAAATCATCAAGATACCTAAAATACAACAAATGATCTTGGCACAAAATACATCATTTCCATGTGATCCTTTATCTTTTAAAGTCCTCTTAGGTAAATTTATTAAATGCACAACCAAACTGACCTATTCATTCCTACATGACATGCCATGATGGTCTGGTTTCTCTAGGCTTGTGATAATCATATTTAGACACATCAAGGATATAATAAACCTTTGATACTTTGATAAAACCTAATTCATGCCCCTTAGATGCCATGAACACCATGAAAACTTGCTATATCCTTTCACTTGCAATTCTAGACCTATTTATAGACCTACTTCCCAATAATCATCAATTTACACATTAAACTTTGCTTAAAGTGTTTCAAAAGATTGTAAGTGACATGTGGTCTTAATATTATCCATTTGATTACTTCAACCAATAATAAATTTTCTTAGCTTCTCAATCCACACCAAGACTTCTAGAATATTGATCCATCCATGCAAACTTTTGTATGTAGGCCAAAACTGGCCAATAGTACCATCATAAGAAAACTAAATTCATTAAAGGGAATCTCTCCAAGACCAAAAATATAATCAAGTGATCAGTACACCTTAGCCTTCTCTATCTATGTGTAGCCAATTTGGGGAGTGATATATTAATATTACATATGTTTTTTTGGTGCAAAGAGCTCTGAAATGAGTATGGGATTATTTGAGAGATTTGACCATTGAGTGAAAAACTTCATATACTTGCTTACCTACCTATAACATCTTTTCCAAACTTCTAATAGTAGATGTACCTTCTTGTAGACCTTAATAAGGTCTATTCCATGTATTTTCATTGATTTTCATCCTAAACATAAGGATTCATAATATTTAATAACTTGTCAATATTCTTTGTACTTGGAAGAGGCAATGACTACCATGTGGGTCTCTACATGCCTTACTTTCTTTGAAAAATGTAATATTTGGTTATTGATGTGGACCTATAGGTCTATATCCACCTTGAATTGGGTCTCATTTATCATTTTTTTAGGTCTATTTTCATTATCCTAATCTTCTCTATGCCTCATACTTCTTTTTAGGGTTGAAACTCCTCAACAAGGCACATAAAAGTTATCCAAACACCCATCTCTATCCATGCACTCCTTTTTTACTTTGTTATGAAAGTGACAGGGCTATGATTTTAAATATCATGATTGGAGCTTATTTCACTTCACTTTACACCTAAATATAACTTATAGTATCATGAGGGACTTCAAGACAATGTATATTGCTTGAAAGATCTCATATCTTCATCAACTTGCCACTATTCCTTGTGATTACACCTACACCCTAGAAGTAACACTATGTTTATGAGGGTTTTTTTTTATCATCTAATAATTTAATGGATATTTATTAGACTTTAAATATAATCAATAACATATTATGGTGTCTTGAGTTCCTCACCTTCATGATTTCTACTATGTAAGACCCTAAGAACATCAAAACACATTGTCACCCACTTGCAACTTGCTTCAAAATGAATATTTCCTTCCTTATAATATTACCACATCATAAATAGGTACTAAATTTTTTTAGGGGGATAATATATCTATTCATTACCTCTTATAATCATCCATTTCATTCATTATTCAACCCATTATTTGAAATTACTAGAAATTGAGCCTGCAAGGAATGAGGGGGCATTTTGACTATCTAAAATTCTTAGTGATTTTTAATAGAGGAGGGGATATCAATATGATAAATATGGCCATGTATTTTGAGTTCATAAGGACACTTATCAACCCCCAAGATCATTCCTTCTAACTCTCTCTCTCTCTCCTCTACATACTGAGTGAAAATTGTTGACTATTTTGGGGTTACCAAGGAAGTCAATAGGATAGATAGTAGTTTTTATGATTTTATAAGACATGTATCTCACCAAAACACCTTATTTGAGTTTGAGGAATATGAAAGAGGCAATATAGGTTTCAATAAAGTAACTTTACTTTGAAAACCTACAACCATCCTTTGGAATACCTCTCTTTTGCCACTAGAACTACCATGTTTTGCTTTGAAACATGATTGAACTAATGTGATAAGTGTTCATGGAGATATTTAATATCTATATGGACATGGGGTGATGTGTCAACCACTTAAATATATTCAAAACCTACCATTATCTTACAATATTCTTCCTTAGACATTACAAATGATCATGAATTCTTTTCAAAATGAGTATAACATTGGAAATGATATTTTAATTAATTTAAGACACTTGTATGAACCATGGGCCATATAAAGTTACATTTACATGTACATGACATAAAAAATAAATTTTAACCCTTTACACTCTTTAAAACCCTTTGACTAGGACATATCTTGACTAAACAAGTATGATGTTAGAAATAACACTTACCTTAAACTTGTCAGACATACCTTAATGTATGTTAATCAAGCCTTATGAAGGATTTACAAGCCTATCCATAAAGATGAAGGCTTTAATAGACAAATTTTTAATGATACTCACCTATGGTAGCAAAAATTAGCTAAAATATTTGGTGACCTCTTGGGATTGCATGTTTATTATGCTCATTAGACTAGTTTCGTAGTCCATCCATTGGGAATTGAGTCATATCTCACTCAAATTCAAACTTGAATTGACTATAAATGCCTTGAAATAGTTGAGACAATTGAATACCAATTCTTGACCAAGACAATACAACTGACTTGACCTTCAAATGCACAATAAGACAAAAAATAAAATACAAATCAAATGAAACACTATGCTATAAAGCATTTAGGAAAAAAAAGCATAATAAATCTACTATACACAACTAACCTTGACACATATTTTTCCTCCATGATCAAATGAAAATCTCTTGATATCACCATGCCTCAAGATTATCATATACGGAATTAACTGTATCAGGTATTGCTCATGGAGTGATAGCTTCCACCTATATTCTAAGATGTTATCATACTCATGGCCTCCTTGACTAGAAACTATACCTTTTTGCTTCATTCCCTTGTCCATGGGTTGAATATGTGAGTTAAGAACAAATTCATACTCATCCCAAAATTATCTATTTAGAACAAACAATACCATTCTTGCCTAATCAATAGGTTATTTTTGATTAGCTATGACCACTTGAAGAGAGTCATTGTGTCTTGGAAAATTTTCAAGTTGTTCAAACCCCCCTATGAGGTCTAAAACCTCATGTTTCTCATTCATGTTTGAATTCATCTCAAACATGATCATATCTTGACTCAAATGGGAAAAATCAACCTTGGCTTATTATAGATCCATGAACTGATGTATTTTATCTTGAATGGCCTATTGGGAGTTTCCACATTGATCTTCAAGAAGGAGAGGAGCATCACAAGCATTGTCAATCTGCTCAATAAGAAGTTTAAGCCCTTGAAGATCTGCAAATTCATTTCAAATATCCAAAAACTACTACTAATACATATCATCTTGGAACTCTTCATGTTGGTTTAAAAAGGCATGATGCATATGATTATCACCTTGATCAATCTCTATCACCTTTATAGTTGTTTCCATGTGCTCATGAAATTCATGGTGATTGTTTGGCAGAACTACAACCTTAGTTGCAATTGTAATTTAATATTTAAATGTGATTGATTCATATCTATTAGAGGCTATTTCAAGCCTTCTCAATACCTCATCTTGCTCAACTAAGATATCCTCTATCTCAAGACCTGATATAACTTATTCATGGATACTTTTTATGAAAATATTTCCTTGAGATCCTTTAATTGTTGACTCAACCAATTCTTATTTTCAATAATAAGGGAAACCAACACTTTCAATCAAAGGAAGAAGTTAAAAACATAATTTTACACCTTTTAGGATACTTGAGGCATATTGGAAGGTATCTAAATGAATCTCAATTACATCTAATTGACCTAATTCATCAAGAGGCTCTAAGAATTATTGTTCTTGATCATCCATGGTTTCAATTAGATGGCTAACTGGCTATGTAGGTGATTAAACTACCTTAACTAGGCCTTGATATTCTTCAAGGGTGTTTTCTTATTCAAAATTTACTATTGAATGATGAAGACCATTTTTTCCTTCATCTCCAAAGATTTATTTATCCTTATTTTTACTAAGGGACCAATGATGATTTATTGTTCATGTTCACTTGAAGAGTCTTATTTATATCCTTCATTTTTCTCACTTACAACTATAACTTGACCTTAATTATTCTCTAAAAGGACATGTTCTTTCTCAATGATGGGATATTCAACCTCAAAAACCAACCTTGGGGTTTCATGATTATTGAGATTATCCTTCTCTCTCCATTCACCAACCAATCCTTAAAACCTTAATATGCTTTGATATTCAATTTTATCAATATGGACCTCCTTATTCATTTTAAATCTCTCTTCAATTGACCCCATGATGGGAAATTTATAGGTTATTGAGGAGGGAGGGGTGGGGTTTGAATAAGTTCATGTATTGTCTTGAAGCTTGGGGCTTCTCTCTTATTTTGGATACCCTCTTGGATAGAATTATATGATGGGAAAGTTTGGGTATATTTAGGAGAGGTGAATTATGATTGAATAGGAACAAGCTACCTTTTGGATTCAACTTCTTACTCTAGACATGGCTCATCTTTCTTTCCCCATGACTCAACTACTTGCTTCCAATTTGGGGTATTAGACTTAGGATCCTCCTCTTGATGGTGTGTTTTAAATTGAGGGGTGAAATAAGGATTATATAATCTTACAAGTTTCCTTGGACACTAATAAAATTTATGATTTTATATGGGAATAAGAAAATGTTCATGACGGAGAGTAGGTTGAGCTTGAAGAACAATGAGTGAGGCCTTCATAAAATCAATCATTTTTTGATGGCTTATTATAAGTTAGAGAAAATTAGGAGAATAAGAGGACTTATTTTGGATTGGAGAGAGTGGTTGAGGATGAATTAAATTCAAATCTTGCTCTTCCCATCTTACTAATCTCTCTTCCATGCATTGATTCAAATCTTTTTATTTTTAGCCTTTCATTTGTTAAGGCATGATTGTTTCCCATCTCAAAGACTACCCAATCATTATTTTCAAAATGTAAAGATCCCCTTATCTTTTTAATGAGGTGACTAGGGATAACTCATCCAAATTCTACATTTCCATCTATCTTTCATGTCACCATTTCATTTTTATACATCTTCATGAGCAACTGAGAATCTTGTTCTTTCTTTTCTTGGATTTGCATTGTTATGAACTCCTCCTTAGCTCTTAAATCCTAATAATGGAAAGATTGATAGAAATTATATGAATTTTGTAAGCTTAGTAAGGTTGATGAGGAAAGGAGGGAGGATAGTGCTCTTGGTAATAAGGATGGTTAAATTTATAATTAGGGTCATATGAAGGTTAAGTATGGTCATTATTGGGCTGGTATGGATCAACATAGGACCGCCTTGATTCCTTAGGCTACTGATAAGGACCAATATTCTACTGATATATCTCACCAACTTGGGTAAAATAGAATTCTACTTTAAATTCAGCCATAAAACCTCATGAGAAAGATAAATAATAAAGATCACTTGATTGTAAGCATACTTGGACTACTAAAACTAGTTGATTGTACTTGAAGTCACCATTGGTTTGTATGTTACATGCCTTCAAAGGTTGATGCATTGAAGAGTAGAGTAATTACACTTCAATGGATGAAGTCTCTTGTCCCACTAAGTATGCCATAGTTGTTATAGCTCATTTTTTCACCCTTGAGAGGGTGATTCAATCCCTCTCAATTGAGCTATAAAATAAGATTAGTATTAGGTTATGGGTGACATAAAAATGGACTAAACCTATAGATTATAGGGCTATATCCCCTTGATGTATCAATTAGGCTTATAAAACTACACTACTAGCTTGTAAGGAAAAGAGAGAGGGATAACATGAAATAAACCTAACTAGGGAGGTGACATACAAAACTAATTAATCAATACCAACTAACTACATGTGCACATGTATACCATGATACTAATTTGAACATACACTACTCCTAATTTTAATCTCTTACATCAACATTTCAATGTGGAGGTTGTGATAGATGTTAAGGTTAGGAAGACAAAGCAAGAGGTCTAAAATGAAACTAATAAATAGATAAACACACTCAACCCTTACACTTCACTTGAAAACTTTACATGACCTGTAAGAGAAACTTTAAAACTACATATAAGTGTTAGGATAGGATAACATGTCAAGATATACTAAGTAAATCACTTAATAAGATCAAGTATCCATGCATACACACTAAGTATAGTCATAGACTTAGGTAAAAACAATATTATTATTGATTAAAAGCATACAAATTATCATGGCTTCACTATACTCTGGTGGAGGATAATTTACAAAGCCAAACAAGGTTGTATATATAGAAGATAATGATAGAGAGTGAGAAAGATAACATTGGAGAGACTTATGACAAGTGTCATCTCAAAAGAAACAAGTTACAAACAAGAGGAATATGCAAGTAGGAAGTTACAAAGTATTATATCAACATGTGTGTTCTTGATCTGATCTTTTTATTCATGAGGGATGGTGTAGAGTAACTACTAACCTTCTTGATGACTCATCCACCTCATTATGCAACTATCTATACTTATTTCTATGAAGAGTTATAATTATTGTTTTGACACTTAACTTCCTTTATCATACTTCTTAAGGATTTCCTATGCCATACACGAACATTATAATGTCTCTTTTAACATAATGAGTATTTGGAGTAATCTTAAACATCTCCAAACTATTAAAACCCTAATAATGATATTATAGACACTACAAATCTCCTTTACTCAAATGCCTCAAATCTTGCTTCTATATTCATTAATGTAACTTCTCTCCATAAATGACCTCTCTCTACCTTAATAAACTTGTATCAACCCTCTTTGGTATCTAATACACTCTCTAACACTCCATTTCATATCTAAGGCCCATACTTGTTGTCATATCCTTGTATCCCTCAAAACATATAAAGCTCCTTATTTAGAACATTTCACAAATGCTTATGGAAAACCAAACATATATTTGAGTATCCATTTGGATATTATTGATTTGTATGAAATATCATGATAAAAAAAAAAATTAGGTGTACTTAATCCACCTATCTCTCTCTATATTAGCCCTTAATTAGGTCTTTAGGCTTAGGAAATTGAGATTTGGCTCTACACATCCCTCACACATGTGAAACTTCAAGATAATGATTTATTAACTTTTATGACCTCCTATTAATTTTATAGGTCAAATGTGAGGGTCTAAAACCTTAAGAAGATAGGTAAACTAAGAAATAGATAAAACCCTAGACTAGGTGTATGCTCAAGCCTGAAAGGTAACTAAAATGATTTATCATGAACATTAATGGGTTCAAATGATCTATAATGGTTTATTAAGGCCCATACCATCATAAGGCAACTAAATGAATTGAAGTGATACTCTATAATACCACAATTATACTTAGTGGTTAGTGTACCTTAGCCTTCACCATTTGTATGTAGTTAATCTAAGGAGTGCTCTATTGAGACTATAGATGTTTATTTGGTGTAAAGAGATTTAAAATGAGTATGGGATTATTTAAATGATTTGAACATTGAGTGAATAACTTCATATACTTGCTTACCTACCTATAACATCTCTGTCAAGCTTCCAATAGTAAATGCACCTTCTTATATGCCTGCACAAGGGCTATTTCATGTCTTTTCATTGATTTTAATCCTAAACATAATGATTCACAATATAGCATATCTTGTCAATGTTATTTACACTTGGAAACGGTAATATTTTCCCTGGGGGTCTCCAAATGCCTTACTTTCTTTGTAAAATCTTATATTTAGTTATTGATGTGGACATACAGGTATACAAACCTATAGGTCTACATCCACCTTAACTTGGGTCTCCTTTATCATCTTTTTTGAGGTTTATTTGCCTTATCATAATATTCTCTACCCATCTCTACCCATGCAATCCTTGTTTTTCCTTTGTCATGATAGTGGTAGGTATGTAGTTTAAACAATCATTATTTAAGCTTCTTTAACTACATTTGCACCTAAAAATGAATTAAAGTAGCCTAAAGGAGTTGAATATAATGTATATTTCTTGACAAATCTCATATCTTCATCAACTTGCCACTAATCCTTATGATTGCAACAGTACCCTAGAAGTAACACTATGTTTATGAGGGATTTTTGGACCATGTAGGCATTAAAGGGATCCTTAGTGGACTTGAATATCATTAGGAATACATGAGGGTGTTGTGAGATCCTCACCTCCATGTTTTCAGGTGTTTAAGACCCTAAGAACATCAAAAATCATTTTCACCCACTTGTAACTTGCTTAAAAATGAATATTTCCTACCTTTGATTGTTCTCACATGCCAATCGGGTACTAGGAAATGTTTTGAGAGGGACAATAGAGCTCTTCATGACCTCATATAATCATCTATTTCATTCAATAATCTACTCATGCTCTAAAACTACTAGAAATAGACCCTGTGAGGAATGAGTGGGCATTTTGATTGGCTTGACTTCTTAGTGATTATTCATAGAAGTGGGACTCTTAATCTAAGAACTATGGCCATGTATTTGGAGGGAATAATCACCTTTATTAACCCCCAAGATCATTCATTCTAATTCGTTATCTCTTCTACATGCTATGTCAAAACTATTGACTATTTTGGGGTTACCAAGGAAGTCAATTAGAGAGATAAGTAGGTTTTCTACTTTTCTAAGACTTATAGCTCATAAAAACACTTGATTTGAGTTTTGAGAAGATGGAAGGGGCCATATATGTGTTTGGAGAGGAAATTCACTCTGAAAACCTATAACCATCCCTTGGAAAACCTTTATTTTACCACTAGAACTACATGTTCTACTTTGGAACCTGATTGAATTGATGTGATAAGTTTTCATGGAGCTCTTTCATGCTTTTACAGACATGGGGTTATATATCAAACACTTCCCTCTACTGTAAACCTACCATTTGCTTACAATATTCTTCCTTAGAAGTTACAAATAATTAATAAATCTTTTCAAAATGAGTTATAATGTTAGAAAGGATATTTGAATTCATTTGAGACACTTGTATGGACCATGGGGCATATAACATGACATTAACATGAGATACATGACATAACAAAGACCTTTCAACCCTTGACACCATTTGAAACCCTTTGACTATGACATAACTTTACTAGAAAAGTATGATGTTAGAAAGAACACTTACATTAAACTTGTCAAACATACCTTAATATATGATAAATATGACTTAATAAGGATTTAAAATCCTATCCATTAGGATGAAGGATTGACTGGATAAGTTTTTGATGAGACTCACCTATGGTAGCTAAAATTGGCTAACAGACTTCTTTCATGATCAAACTTTGCATCAAAAGAAAATGTGTGTATACACACTTACATTTACATATAATTGAATCTAGTATTTTAAATTTATTACATAACTAAAATAATATGGGAGTAAATTTTTAAATTCATATTTGATTATTAAGTGCTTCGAAATGTTTAATCTTGATATCATTCTTTTGCTTGGCCTATTCACCATTTCATTAACTTGTAATCTATATGGGAGAATTCACAACTCTAAAAAATATATTT